>JAYKAV010000120.1:106032-124062 GCA_035582835.1 Phoebastria nigripes
TTACACGTACAGTATAGATCAGTCAGACTTCTAGTAAATATAAATACGTACACACTCAAAGAAAGATATATAAATATCATCGCTTTCATGTTCAGTAGTACCCTTCCATTAGGGATTATCCTAGGATAAATGAAAAGAGAATTTTGTTCCAGATTGCCAAGATGCATAGAACAGGAAAGAAGTAATTGCCAGCAGTGCTTACTGCTATTTTAAACAGTAACCTAATAGGATAGAAAACAGAAGGAGTTACAATGCTATGCTTGACTGTTTCCTTTTATAGGCCAACTGCTTTGTAATCAATATTTAGGCAAAACAGAAAATTCCCTTTGCCTCTCAGTTCATTTTGATCTCACTGTACAGCACCACCATGCTAATATGAAAAGAGACGTCATCTGGTCCACATACGCAGAGTACACTTGTCAGTGTTTATGATTACAGAAGTCAATCTGCTTTCAAGTCACATTCAGAAACACTGAAAATGTGTGTCTTTTGATAGTCTGCCAGTAGTGTATAGATATATAACCGGTATGGCTACAGCACATCATAAAATTTTATTTCCTGCAGATTTGTCTGCCACAGAACATTTACTTGCTGTCAAAAAGGTAAAAAAAATACGTTAACAGCCCTGGGTTTCCCCTACACGCACTGAAATTTCTGAAGCCATCCCTACAGCTACTATTTTTTCCTTCTTGCAACATTTGACGTACTCTACTTTTGAGGTGTGGGGAAAATTTATCTTTAGAAATGGATTATTTTCATATTGGTATCTAGGGAACAGCAATTTCTGGAGATATGGTTTAATTTGGGCCTCCTCCATGAGGCTTAGGCACGAGCCCGCCGCATGGCACTGAGCGTCTCCTCTTTACTGGAAAGAGCCTTTGCGGGAGCGACATTTACGTGGTTTATTAGATCTATGTATTGTTTCACTCAAGCCTGCGTTTCAGCAGAGATGAGTACAGAGCAGGCCTGCTGCCAGCTCAGTTGTTTCATGGTTGCCAAATGTACAGGAGCTAAAAAAGTCTCTCCGGTGCTATCTAATGCGGCAAGTATTTTTGTGCCTGTGTTGCAGGGCTCTTAGTACAACATTAGAACTCAGCAAAAAGGGGCTGAGCAGTGACTTCAGCTGCCAATTAGAGACCAGTCCTGTGCCACCAGCACTAATTTTGACAGGAAAACAGCAGTTCTTGAAGTCTGCGGGAGCTTCAGTGAAGTTTCCCTGTATAGAATCACAGAATCATTAAGGTTGGAAAAGACCTCTAAGATCATCAAAGTCCAACTGTCAACCCAACACCACCATGCCCACTAAACCATGTCCCTAAGCACCTCATCTACACGTCTTTTAAATACTTCCAGGGATGGYGACTCCACCACTTCCCTGGGCAGCCTGTTCCAATGCTTAACCACTCTTTCAGGAAAGAAATTTTTCCTAATGTCCAATCTAAACCTCCCCTGGTGCAACTTGAGGCCATTTCCTCTCGTCCTATCGCTAGTTGCTTGGCAGAAGAGACCAACACCCACCTTGCTGCAACCTCCTTTCAGGTAGTTGTAGASGGCAATAAGGTCTCCCCTCAGCCTCCTCTTCTCCAGACTAAACAGTCCCAGTTCCCTCAGCCGCTCCTCATAAGACTTGTTCTCCAGACCCTTCACCAGCTTCGTTGCCCTCCTCTGGACACGCTCCAGCACCTCAATGTCCTTCTTGTAGTGAGGGGCCCAAAACTGAACACAGTATTCGAGGTGCGGCCTCACCAGCACCGAGTACAAGGGCATGATCACTTCCCTACTCCTGCTGGCCACACTGTTTCTGATACAGGCCAGGATGCCGTTGGCCTTCTTGGCCACCTGGGCACACTGCCGGCTCATATTCAGCCGGCTGTCAACCAGCACCCCCAGGTCCTATCACCAAGTTAGCTGAAGATTTTTATGGTAAAGCTGTTAATAACAGAATCCCTCATGCAGTTGGGCATTCCCTCCTACTGTAACATAAAAAACCCCAGGTATGATCCCATATCACTCTGGACAGGCGCAAGTCTGTTGATTTTACTGCTTTTACTCAGACCATGCCCCAGTGTAAATATGATAAATGCACCCACCAGCAGTCATGCTGAAGCCCCGGGAAGCTGCACAGCTCAGATCCATCCAGCAGCTGGCTCAGCTCTTCCCAGCAAGTGCTGCCGCCCCAAGGTTGAACATAAAATAACTCATATTTTATCCTCACCTTCGGGAAGCAAAATTCAGGTCCATTGCAGAGCATGACTCCTGTGCTAGGAAAATGTTCAGCTAGTCCTTTTCTGTTTGGGGGTAGGCTCCTGGGGGGCTCTCCCAGCACTGAAGGATCCCCCATTCCCCAAGGCAGCCTCAGCAGAGCGCCCTGGTGCAGCTCGAGCCCCTCACCTGCCCCGACAGCCTGAGGGCCCCTGCGTGGCCGGCAGGGCAGCGGCTGGCAGAGCCTGAGCTCGGCAGCCGCCCACACAGCGCCCTTGCGCGGCCCAAGCCTGGCGCTAAGTCCAGCCCCAGCACCCAGGCGGGCAGAGTCGCTCTCTCCTGACTCCAGGAGCTACCATGCGCTAGACCAAATTTTTCCAAAAGTTCACCAGCACCACTGTGCACATCCACCAGAGATGACGTGGCAGCTCTGACATACCAGCAACACCTGTGGGTATTTTTTGGCTCTTGCACAACTCTGGCCATATCATAACCCTCTCATTGCTAGAGTTTTAGTGATAACAGCTTTCTTCCACTGTTTGGGAAGCATAAAATTCTTGCGGAAGGAACACCTCATATGATTGTTCTCTAATTAAATTCTCCTTTTGTCCAAAAATACACAGTAAATAAGGCCTGACAGGTAAAGGTTTTCCATCCCTAGATGTTTTCACATTGAAAGAGAAAATCCCCAATTCCAAAAAGCCTGAAGAGACAAAAATCTCAAAAATACTTCCTAACTGAAAGTTTAATTTTAAACTTAAACCTTTAGTACATTCTATATAGGAAACATCAGAATTATATATTTTTATGAATTAGAAATAATTTCTTAAAACAGTCTTCCAAGTAGACTGTTTTCTAAAGAAAAATGATTTGTTTCAGTGAACTGACAGTTTCTAGCCATTTTTTTCTGAAAAATTCCCAAGCAATTCTAATCAAGTAATAGTAGTATCACTTCTGAACTCCATTTGTGTGCCTTTGCTTTCTCCCAAGTCCATGAATGCTCCCAAGATTAGAGAGAGAACGAAAAGCCAATTTTTAGCATTTGGAAAAGGAAGCACAATGGAAACCACCAGCGCATTCTTGTGAGCACACACGCAAACCCCCCCCCACTGTATCTGACCACACAGGAATACAGTTTCTTATGAGCAACTGCATTTAAATAAAATCAACCAGCTAATAATTTTAAAGCAAAAAATCAAGAGTCTTTGAAATGCAGACTGCCACAAAAGACGTCCATTGGAAGAGTTTTCACTAATATGAATTAAAATATTCGTATCTCAGTCCTGTTAGTGCTTGGAAGGACTCTCTTCCACTTCAAAGCCTGCTGCGCTTCCCCCGAGCAACTGCAAATACTGACTGATGAGAGCGGCTGAGAGCTGGATTCAGGCTCACTTTGGCAAAAATGTGAAAATCAAGTTCTTTGTTCTTTCAGATTTTCCACTAGAGCAGCTGCCCCTTGGGCACATTTCCCTGCAAAAGCTGGGAAGGGCTTTCCAAGGACCTCTCACTGGCTGCAGGCTTTGAATTGGAGCAGAGCTTGGGCCATAGCAACTCTTTTTGGACTAGTTTTTCAGCAGCAAAGCTGAGCTTTGTGCTCAGAATAACATCGGCATAAACACAGCAGTGTTTTGAGCCTTACGTGTTATTTGTTGCATTATTTTATGTGCATCAGCTCTGGATATCKTCTGTCAATACCATGCAATATTTATATTTGGTTTGGCGCTCTCCTCATTATGAAAGTACAATAGCATGTACCTAATCCCTGCTAGGAAGCCTGGTTTAAACTCAGACCTCAGAAAGCTACATCTGAGCTGAAACCAATCTCTGTATCTGGGGGTTTGCAGCTAGTCATAATATTTCTATTTTTATTGTCATTGTGTCTTTTTACAAATTCCTAAGTACATGCAGAATAAATACATCCAATTCCCTGTAGAGTTTTTCAGTACAATAGACATTTATGACAAGTAAATTGCCAAGAAAACATTTACAATGCATATAATTTTCATGTTAAATCAGACCTTTAAAATAGAAGTAATTTTTTTTAGAGTTTCACAATTTTTACAGCAAAACCTTGAGAAAAGAGCGTTGCCCTTCTGAGAAATAAAGCAATAAGATAATTGCAGGGCTGCTGCAAACCATTTGGCAAAAGCTGCTCGCCATCTTTGAGATTATCCCTATGGTAGGTTTTACTTTTTCTCATAAACCTTAAAGCAGCTATTAAATGAATAATAAAGAACAAGCCTGGAGAAATACCCGTATTTGGCCATGAAGCCAAAAGAATATTAGTATGTTACTGTTTTAATCTCAGGAGCTAACAGAAAAGCAGATTAACAAAAAAGAAAATGAATAGATCATGTTCTGTATGAATACGAGATGAGTCTTAACCTGGACATCAACTAAGAATGGAAGAGGGAACTAAGAATTCTTGAGGGAATCAATCTATTTCTTTTTTTTAATGATGTGGCATCCTCTTATTTTTCTAGCTAGCAAGTTATAAGTCTAAAGAAAAGAAAAATTCAAAGATAGGAATGGCAGAGTCGTCTAGCTACATTAGTACTTTCGAAATATTTCCCCTTGAGTTTTCATTCGGGGCAAGACCAGAGAGTTAGAAATCTGGATGACCGCAGGCCACAGCAAGCAGGCAGAAGTACAGTCTGAATTACACAAGAATGGGAGTTGCCCTTCATGAACCAGGAAATTAAAAATAAACAAATACCTATTGGCGCTGGAAAGCACGGAATTCACACTTTCCAGGAGCGTATAACACGTGTTGGTAGCTCCAGGAATTTGTGATATTATACTATATACAGTAACTGTTTGCTCTTTCCAGGCCAAAGCAGGGCAGCAAAATTGATTAGGCAGAGAAGCCAGAAATGCCCTCAGCACCAAGCCAGCTTTTCAGCCGCTCTGCTGTAATATGGTCAACACAAATATTAAAATATTAAAATCTGTAGCAAATAAAGATACAAATGTTTAAGATGTTTATTCTACAAAGTTCAGATGTTTCACTGACACACCTGAAGGCTGGGGGTAGAACTACAGAGATCATGCATATTTATGAACAACTGCTTTTTACTATGAGATGTAAATCTCACCACATCTTTAATATTGACTGCCAAACCCAGTGACATTTCCAAATATGTCACTGAACACACTTTGCTCTGTAGTTGTGAGGTGGTAGATGCCCCATCCCTGGAAACATTCAAGGTCAGGTTGGATGGGACTCTGGGCAACCTGATCTAGTTGAAGATGTCCCTGCCCACGGCACGGGGCTTGGACTAGATGGCCTTTAAAGGTCCCTTCCAGCCCAAACTATTCTATGATTGTTGTGGTTTAACCTGGCAGGCAGCCAAACACCACACAGCCACTCGCTCACTGCCCCCCCACCCAGTGGGATGGGGAAGAGAATCGGGGAAAAAAAAAAGTAAAATTCGTAGATTGAGATAAAGACAGTTTAATAGGACAGAAAAGGAAGGGAAAATAATTATTATAATAATAATGATGATAGAATATACAAAATGAGTGATGCACGATGCAATTGCTCACCACCTGCCGACTGATGCCCAGCCAGTCCCCAAGCAGCGATTGCCCCTGACCGACCAACCCCCAGTTTATATAATGAGCATGACGTCACATGGTATGGAATACCCCATTGGCCAGTTTGGGTCAGCTGTCCTGGCTATGCTCCCTCCCAGCTTCTTGTGCACCTGGCAGAGCATGGGAAGCTGAAAAGTCCTTGACTAGTGTAAACAGTACTTAGCAACAACTAAAACATCAGTGTGTCATCAACATTATTCTCATACTAAATCCAAAACACTATACCAGCTACTATGAAGAAAATTAACTCTATCCCAGCCGAAACCAGGACAGTAGTCTTTTTATAAAATATTGAAATTTCTGAAATATTAGTCAATATACAGTCACCCCAGTTAAGACAAAAGGGTAGCTCTAAATTAGTCTTTAGTGTAATAAACTCACAACTGAATTTGGGTTTCTATTCCAAATAGCAGCTCTGATATCATGAAGATTGAATGTTGACTCTGATCTTCATGGTGGGTTACGTGGAAAAACGTAGTGACTTTTCAAAGCCTTCGAGCTGCAAGCGGTTCAAAGAAACAGTTTACTATATTCAGTGTTGTGTGTTACGGAAGGGTCCCTTATGAAAACACTGAAAAGACTTCTCTCTCCCTCCCCACACTCAATAGCCTGATCATAAATTTAACAAAAACTACAGTAAATCACATTTCTGACATGCTAATGCAAGGATTTTTGTTTTGGCTGTTTCAGACTGTAATTTGTCCAGCACTGTAGGATTTCTTTGAATTACTTTGTGCACATTTGAAACAATATAATTTAATCTCAGGATTTCACACAGCAGTTACGTAGACTCTCTGGCTGTTGCCACCTCTCCACCAATTTCATAAATCCAGTAAATTATATTAATCACATTTTGGGTTTCAGTCTAAGCTTGAAGACATAGTATATGAAATCAGCACGTGTTGTAAAACAGGACATGGATTTACATGACACCTTGTATTAATCACAGATTACAACAAGCATGGGCTATCGCAAGCTATGCTTACGTTTCAGAGAGCTCTCGAAAGAAGCTTTTGTTAGACAGCAACGGTTTGCATTTATTCCTTTTAAAATAACGTGTTTACAAAGGCCAATTGGAGGAAATAACTAGTGGGATTTCTAGTGAAACTGTAGAATGCTAACCTTCTCTGTGATTACATTCACAGCCCTACTAACCATTTCTAGTAGTTGCATTGACGAGAAAATTGTATGTTCTTGCACTGAGTAGGTAATACTAGACAAGAGCAAAGGTGTGCCTCTGCACATCTTGTCTTATGTGAAAAAGAAATTGCTGTCAAAGTTTGGGAAGCTRTTTAAAGTAAAAATGAAATTCTGCTGTAGAGGAGTCATGTAATGACTATGTTTGCACGGATAAATAACAGTGTTTATACAGCGTACTAATATGCATGGCTTGACTCCTGTCCCTCTGTATCGTCATAATAATGTGATGTTACTCTTCCTGAAGATGCCAGAAAATAATATTTTAAGGAAAGTCAGCACAGCAAGCACTATCAGCCTAATCCAGAATTAATGTGCCATAACTGTGTACGATATTCAGAAGAAAAGCAACAAAATATCATTCTAATTCAACAAAAGATAATTTATAGAGTCTATACCTATACGAATACTAAAATACCGGTAAGGTTTAGATCCTCTTGCATTCTAGGGTGTTTAAAAGCATAAAGGCTTTACTGTCACACTATTATCTTATGCATCTGCATTTTTTATGTAACAGAGCCATATGTTTCAAGTGTCATGTTATTAGCAGCCTCATCACCTGCATCTGAGAAACTGATTCAGGTCAAACCTAATCCTGCTCAACAGGAGATGAAATAGCAAAGACTCTCTCTCAAACAGCCTCCCATCTCTTGGGCAGCAGAGAGCTGAGTCAAAGCAGCATTTACCCTGTGACCCACAACAATCCTCACCCCTGCTCGTGGCTCAGCAAGTTTGGGAAGAAAATATCCAGGTAGGGATGGGAATTGCTGTCGAATAACCTTTCTATGCAGCGTCCTCCCACATGGCTATATCCCTGGGGATGTGTGCTGATCATGAATGTATTCCCAGAAGTTCCTGCGCTGCATCYGAGATGTTCACAGAGCTAAATTTAGCTCAAACTACAGATGAGGCATTTTCATTACATAATGGCTTTACCATGCCAGATGAAGGTATAATATAATCAGTGAATATCCTACAAAGCCACTAATGGGAAGCTTTCACTAATTTCAAAGAGAATAAGATGTAGTTAAGAATGAAGCTAAATTACTAACTTTAGCAGACAAATTCATTGTATCCAGGATCCGAAACACGATCAGAATATACAAGTACTCTGATACAAATACCCAGAAATGGAAAAGAGGTTACAAATCAGATATGGACAAAAACGACACTAGATTCCTTTGAAAAATCAACAAGAATCAGTTCCACACACAGTCTTACCCCTTACAGTCTCTGCTTAGGTTAGCAAGAGACCATTGCATCAGTGATAAAGGTGAAAAGGCCACAGACTCTGTGTTTTCAGACTTTTTGACAAAAATATTGAAAAATAGCAACAACAAACATAAAATGAATGCAAACTAACTTGTTATTTGTGTATATTATATGTCTTACTATATTTGATGTAGATACCAGAGTCATACTATTTGCACTCACTAGGTTAAAAACCCAACCAACCAACAAAAAACAACCAACAACAACAAACCCAAACAAACAAAAAAAACCCCCAACCAAACAAAAAACCAATACAGTAAAATTTTTGTCGTATTTAGACAGGATTTTTGTCTAACGTGTCTGGATAAGCCCTGGGGGGAAAGAAAGCAAAACTGTTATTTTCCGATTATTATTCTTCCTTATGTACCTGTGGAGGGCAAAGACCACTGTTTCCCATGACTATTGCAAAGCTCTTAACGTACTAGAGATTTTAGAACACATGAACAAGAATTAAAACTTTCAACTTTTTAAAATGCGAAGCCTTTATTTTATTAACGCTTATTCCACTGATGGGCATGGCTTATTTTGTGTTTCGAAATCTAGCTTGGTTTCACACTACAAATGAATAATAAATTCATATCTGAATTTATAAATCTGCTTTAATGATCCCATTCCACTTTCAAAATTAGGAAAGCCCCTTTTTTTATCCATATGCATGGATTTTTCCTTTTAGATAATCCTTTCTTGTTTGCCTTCCTTCCCTTTAATATAGATTTTAAGCCAGAAAAAACATAAGCAATTAAATCTTTGCAGAAGATGATAAAAGTCTTTGCTATCCACCTTCCAATTAAAAGTAAACTCATATTTTGACCTGTGTAGCCTTTTATAATGTACCTACCTCTATTTATTCAGTGGAAAGCTGCTACAGGAAAATTCAGGGCAGTAGCCACAGTACTTTCTTCTCTCAAAAACCTGAGTCTCTTTCTGGTTATTATGCTCTTCCTCACTTGCCCGCTGCTTCCTAATCTTTCTGTCCCTGTGCTTGGACTCACTTATAATAAACCATTTTAATTGAAGCTCTCCACCTCAGTGTTGGGTCAAAAGGAAAGAGGCAAAAAGTGATGCAAGTTGGGTAAAAATGCATTGATTTCATTATATTACTGGAATCTGTGTTCTATGCATCTGTGCTAAATAAATCTATCACATGCCAACATTCAACTTGTCAATTCAAATCTCTTTTGAACGGTGGTTAAGTTTGCTTTGTTGTGAAGAGCAGTTTCTTCTGGTCCTACTTGGTATATTTATTTGTTCACTATTGTGCACTGAATTGAAAAAAAATGAGGTTTTCAGAGGAAATGGTTCTGAGTTCTTTAGAGTATTTGTCTTMTGTCTGTTTGAAAGGTGCAATTTTATAACTGTACCTCCCAGTTGGCATAACTTCAGATCCACTTCACATCAGCTTCAGGCAATGGACTTATTTTACTTGTGCTGAGCAAAATTTTGAATACCAGGTATGTGGCACAACTCCATTACTTTTTAAATGGTCTGAGAATCAGATGCTTGGATACACAATAAATGAGAAGAAAAATATTTTTCTTATGTTACACAACCATGATTATTAGAGAGTTTTTTTTCCTTATATCACAAGCAAATATCTGTGGCAACTCTTCATAAAGGTTTTCTTGTTCATATAATCAGAAACCTTTGATACCCACACAAGACTCAACATACTGTTTTGCCAGCCATAGACAGGATGTAATTTCTAGTAGAAAATGCTTTTTTAATGTTCATGATATAGCACTTCCGCGCTGCTGTCATTGCCACAGTGTGTGTGAATACCAAAAGAATAATAGGAATAGGTGRGCTTGAATGACATAAGCAAAATTCATGGTAAAGGTGGGGTAAAAGTCTTTTTTGAAGCTTGTTAGAAAGGCCTGCCTTTACACAGATTGCAGTTTCATTTGTTGATGATTAGCTATTGGACATAAGTTGTCCCTATCTTTTCCCACATGAGAGGGCTGAACTTAGAAATGCTCTCTGGTTTATAGGGAGATTGAGCTGACTAGTACATATTCCAGAGAGCTCTGCACATGCTCCAGATATTCCTGTTCTCTTATTATACTACATACAGCTACAGGAACTCTTCCTGCCACGCTTAGCTGCAGTGGACTTTCCTACATACTAAGGTGGACAATAACAATTATCTGGATTATCTGTAGTGGATCACAGGACAATCATGAACCAAACCCATAAGACTACTGTGAAATAGGCAAAAATCAGTTTAGAATATGTAAAAGGGAGCCTTGCTCTGGAGTTTTCTTCCACTGTTAGTTTTCTGTAATTCTACAGTTTTCTAAGATATCTCTATCAGAAAAGCATGTACTTTCAGGATAATACACCAGTTTATTGGTGGCTTCACCTGTGTGGAAAGTGCAGGTTAGTAGGAGAAAAGCAGATGTTTTTTAACAGATTTCAGGTATAACAAGGACCTCTTAACCTGTGCAGGCAGAATAGTGACCATAATGTAGTTAGACATAATCGAAGAAAAATAGTTAAGATTACAAAAAATGTTATTGGCCAGTGAAGTAGATGGTATTAGCATATCCAGCTGTATTCTCTGCATGAAGATGGCATCCCTTTGCAGCCCAGTTGTTAAGGGCAGATGTTCTGTTAAGCACATTTCAATTAATCAACTTGACCTTCCAGTGAGACTAAGCAAGAAAGTTTTTCTAGCTTAATTTTTAGTAGAAAGAAGCATACTTCTGCACTAATGAGTGTCAGTGAATTAGTGTGTATCTACCTACAGGAAAGGATTCACCGTTAATAATCCGTGGAGAATATTAATATGTATTGAAATAATGCAAGTCTATTCAAATAAATACAGGTCTCCAAAAGAAAACAACTACAGCAAGAAAAGATCTTGGATAGACATTTTTCCTTGACTTGGGAAAGATACAAATATTTTACTGAAGAGAAATATTTATTAAAAAGATGTGCAAGAGTGTGCATAAGGCATTTGAATAATCCGCAAAGATTATTGATAGGACTTAAAAAAAGCTTATTACCAGATTTCCTCAAAGTGTCATGAAAATTTGGAACCAGGTTGTAAACCAGAGGAAAAGACAGATGAATAAATTCAGGCAATGTGAAGCATGATGGTACATGGACAGATAGGGTGTGCTACCCACACTGTTTTTTGCATCTCTGGCACAGAAGAAAACATACACCTTGGGAAGAACACTTCTCTTTGTAGATGAAAGTGATAAAATTTAGCTTTGCACAAAACCATTAAGTCTTCCTGTGGAATCTCAGTGATCTACTTTGACCAGTGTTTTCAACAGGATAGACTTTGAGGACTACAAAGTAGAAAATTTACATTTTAAAAAAAAAATTAATCCTTTTTTCCTGCCACCTCTCCATGATGGAAAAAAGGGCCCACTAACTTCCTTGCTTTTTCAGACCAACTAGCAAAATCAGAGTAAACCCAGCCAGGAAGCAAAACAAGGCAGAGTAAAATAAATACTATTTCATTTAGGTGAAGAGTTGCAATCAGAATTGAATTCTGGTGTCAAATATTGCATGTCAAATACTCAGAGCAACTCTTTGCCATAAATCATTTAATTCCTAAAGGTAGAAAATCAGTATAATAATGTCCAGGAGTGATTTTTTTTTTTTTTTTTTTTTTTAATTTCAAATTTATTAAGGGGACACAGAAAAGAAATAATCTGGACACACTACTAGCTGAAATCTGGAAATCTGTGCCAAACTCATATGCATCTGATATTGAAATACAAAAGATGAAAGATGGTTATAGTTTTAGTTTGCTTACTATCAGTGCTTCTCTATTTGTTGTAGAAATACTGAAATATCCCTAGGAGGAACTTCTTGTATCCACAGGAGATCACAGACACACAAAGTGACCTTGTAACATCTCCAGACTGATTTCCACACCTGAAAATTTTGAGTAGTTTTAGATGAACATTTGAATGCTGAGTGTCTGTGAGCCAATGCTCATCTTTTTTCAGGGTACTTCATCAGTGTGAACAAGTCTTTACTGGCCCAGGTAACACACCTGAACTCAGAATTATTCTCCGTGACGGGCTCTTTACAGTGAATTGCAGGGACTGGATTTCCGAGGTTGCCGAGTACCATAGCTCCGGGTAAAGGCAGTGCAAGTTCTGGGTGCTCAACATAATTCTGAGAGAGAGAGGAAAAAGTCCTCCGATTTCAGCCACCTTGAATGGAAGAGATTGGTAGTTCAATCACTAAACTTACAGAAGGAAACAGGTTTATGATCTGCACCATCCCTGCTGGCTTCACTATGGCATTATGAATTTTTCCCCTAGTGCATAGTTTTTATCATATACCTGGTCTCTAGCAGTGATCAGTATAGAGCTGATAATAATTTAAAGGCTTTAAGTAAAAGCTTAAAGGCTTCTGAAATGGTGAGCTTCAACTGAATCTGAATGGGATGTATTTAAAAGACTTTCACCTACAATAATCCTTTCATGGTGAAATGATGAGAGCAAAAAAGAGATTATGAGACAAGACTGAAAGAAGCAGATGTTGAAAGATGAACAGTCAATATTAAAGCATTCTTCCAGGATAAAGCAGCCGATGGAGACAGCCTATAACCATGCCAACAATGGTTTGGCTCACAGCACTGTACTGTGAGAAAACCAGCTGATCTTTTTTCTTTGTGACATTATTTAAGGCCCCTCTCTAGCTTTATTTCTTATTTTGAAGGAATTCTTCATAGATCACAATCAAAAGCTTATTTCTGACAAAGCTTCCTCGGGAGTTTGTGCCCAGGCATACTCAGAGGCCCCTCTGGCTATCCATCTGCATGTTAGCCAACAGAATACTTTTCAAAATCTGGCTTTGTGTTACCAGTTGTCAGTACAGACTGAATTCCTGAGAAAAAACTACTGTGAGAGAAATGTGCAGGCAGACATTCAGAAAGCCAGAGTTTTTTTCACGATCTGGTTTCTTTACATTGCCCGAACATTGTAAAGCAGACAGTCTGCTCAACAACAGGCAAACAGAGGACTGTCCTAATGCATGAAAACATTGTACTCTACCAAGCTGTTAGATCTGTCTCCCAGATGACCAATGCCAGCACCTCATGCAGCAAAGGAAAAAGAAAGAAGCTTCTGAAAGAAAGCAAAGCAAAGCAAAGCAACCTTTGGCATGGCAGCCAGATGCGAGTTCTGCTTTGATATTATAAAGTATATATTGGGGTGGCACCAGTGTGATCTTTGCGACTCTGACTTTGTAATCTCTGCTTGTATATTCTGCCTGGAACAACAAAGCTTCTGTTTCAGACTGAGTTGGTTTCAGCTGCATTCAAACCATATTCTCAACCTTAATGTGAATAATACTACTGCTTCAGATTTTGCAGATATTCCTCTTAATCACAAGAACAAGACTGACACGTTAACTGCCATCTGCAATACTGCACTGTTATTTCATTTAAACATCTCCAAAAGCTGAATTTGTGACTTACGTAATTGTGACTGCTAAATTAGTGCAGTATTTCTTAACCTCCACCTGATAACCTCATACTTATTTTGGTAATGATATTGCTTAATTTTATCACTCATTTAATAAGGTGGAGTCTGTTCTTAGTCCTTTGGTGGGTCATTGTTGTGGTTTAACATCAGCTGGCAACTAAGCACCACACAGCCACTCACTCACTGCCCTCCGGTGGGATGGGGGAGAGAATCAGAAGAGTAAAAGTGAGAAAACTCATGGGTTGAGATGAAGGCAGTTCAATAGGTAAAGCAAAAGCCACGCACGCAAGCAAAGCAAAACAAGGAATTCATTCACTACTTCCCATCAGCAGGCAGGTGTTTGGCCATCTCCAGGAAAGCAGGGCTCCATCATGCCTAACGGTTACTTGGGAAGACAAACATCGTAACTCCGAACGTCCCCCCTTCCTTCTTCTTCCCCCAGCTTTATACDCTGAGCATGACGTCAYATGGTATGGAATACCCCGTYGGCCAGTTGGGGTCAGCTGTCCTGGCTATGCTCCCTCCCAGCTTCTTGTGCACCTGGCAGAGCATGGGAAGCTGAAAAGTCCTTGMCCAGTGTACACACTACTTAGCAACAACTAAAACATCAGTGTGTTATCAACATTGTTCTCATACTAAATCCAAAACATAGCACTATACCAGCTACTAGGAAGAAAATTAACTCTATCCCAGCTGAAACCAGGACAGTAATTTTACCTCATAATACGTTGGTAGCACTGAGATTTCATGGCCAACCTAATGGCAGAAAGAGTATTATATTGTACTATCTTACAGCATTACAGTCTAATGAAACACATTCTGATGTGCAAATGATCAAATGCTTACTTTAAAAGGAGCTGGAGGTGGTTRTCTGCAGTCACAGGTAATTCCATATGCTTAGGATATGCATGTGTCACGCTTTGCTAGGAGTCTGGTGTCACTGTCCTTCTACCACTTGGCATTACAAAGATTTTACATTCCCATGAATGATGACTGACTACAATAGTTCTGGCATTGACAGAAAATGCTGCTATTGTAAAATATGCAAAATACGGCTTCCAGCAGAGACCAACACGGCATGGATCTCAAAAGCCTGGCCAGAAAGACTCTTTCCAGTTATTCAACAGAACCTCTCTTTATTGAGCACCGTGGTTTGAGCACAACAACTGTACAAACCCAGACTTCAATAAGTCACAGAGACAATGCCATTTTGAAGATACTTCAAGAGCCACATTTTCCTTCCTGTGTCGTTGGGGTAAACCCACTGACTCCGCTGAGGTCACTGGGAGCATGTTGAGTGATTCATGGAGTCTGAACGTTCACACATTGAGTTCTGCACAAACGCCACATAAGTAGAAAACACAGTCTGCATCTTACAAATAGATTATAGCCACAAGATAGATGCTGACAGTTGCATAAGTTTTCTCCAGTGTATGACTATCAGCAATCCTACAGAAAAAGCATCTTCCTGGCTTTCAATGGTTTGGATAAATGGAAGAAATATGCACACTGCACAGGCAAATGGATCAGTGATGTAGCCTGGTTTTGCTTCACTGAATTTAATAAGTATCAATTTAAAAATTAATTCCTAAAGAAACCCTTCTTTGTGTTTTGGAACTTCAAAGTTCCTTAAATTACATCCCAGATGATCACTGCCTTTTTCCAGAAAACATCTCTGAGCCATTCGTATCATGAATTTGATGACATGTGGAAGATGCTTGACTTTGGCAAAGAGGGATATTTCAGATAGTGCTTGCTGTGTGTAGTTTATTGACTGAGAGAATCAGATGAGAATCAATGATAAAAACGTCTCTGATGGTAAATGAGTAAGAATCTGATCTGCTGCCCATTGAACTTCATGTCCTTCTTTACTAATTTCAAATGGACATTGGCTTACACACACAAACCCCCCAATTGTCAAAAGCAGGAGAGGCATCACATTCACAATTCACCAATGGCATACAACTATGCTCCTCTTGAAAAACCTGTGTGATTAATAAAATATACTGAGTGGAAAGATACTTTCCAATTTTCCTGGCCACCAACCAGCAGCACTTATAAAAATAAATATTTAAAGTAGTGATGTTTGGTATCACACTCTACCAGTCCATCCCTTTTATGCTTTTCTTTCATTGCTGGTATTAATTTAGAGTTGTATTTTCAGCTCCAAGTAATCTATTTATGTGCATGCTCAGCATCAGCCAGTCACCATTTTTCTTCAATCTTTTACCCCACGCACCTTGAATCTTTTGGATGACTGTATGTAGTTAATTCACATTTTTACCTCACGTATATCAGTTCTTCCTTCTTTTAAAAATAGCTTCTTTGTTACACTACATTAAAATAGGATACAATATTCTGATAAACCATTACCAGTTCCTAGCAATTCAGCTATATAGAAATACTTTTGTCATCTTTAATATCCTTGATGTTGCAATTCAGTTTCTAAGAAGCATAAGGACATGTAAAGATACCATACTTTTGCAGCATAACATACAGGGAATACATCTTCAATATATCAACTAAGAAGCTGCACAAGTTGCCTACAAAATTTTCCATGTATCCCAGAAAGACAACCCCCTTCCTATCAGGATACAACATACTAACCCCTCAGATAAGAGTGCTGTTCTGAAGGAGAAATATGTCTTTTACATTTGACTTCTCTCTCTTTCAGGTTTACATGCCCCTTGGAGGCAAGCTAGCAAATTACACAGGAAAATTTATGTGATAAGTCAGTCATTTCTTATGCAAATATTATGTTCTGCTTCAGGGTATATCCTTAAGCTGCATCAGATATTTACCTCAGTTTTTGAAAGTATTCCTTCTGCCAGAGCAAAATGGTATGTCTTGTAGAAAGGAAATCATACTGAAGTTTGTGTTAAAACAATCTGCAGGCATTTTAAAAGGCATTATTGCTAGAATTGGCGAAGAATACGCAGTAAGTTTTTGCTGCCTAGCAATCGTCTATCCATTTACAATTCATATTGGGTCACCAAAGATCGGAGATAAAAGAAACCAAGGAAGTTTGCTCCTCAGATTATATTAGGTCTTCTACCCATCGGCAATATATTTGTTTAACCCTTTCTGACCCTATTCACATTTACTCCCCCACCAACAGCCTCTGATCTTCATGACATAAAGCAGTATGAATTAATTCACTATCTCCTCATTTCTTACTATAACTTGTATATTTTGTCCAATTCGCAATCAACATATTTTCTTGACTACACATGAGAATTTGAGAAAAATATTCAAAATGACCTGATTTTTTTAATTTGCTGGCTATACTCGTAATTAATGCTGAGATCTCAATGTTAGCTCTTCTGCAAATACAATGACTTGATTTTGAGTTCCTAAAGTTAAATGTTATGTGCCAACTTCAGAAACACAGCCTTACCAGTCTGGCCCACATCAAAGCATTAAAAAGGTCTCAAGGACAGCATTCTGAAGGGTGCAAAAGAAAGCCCTAGCTACACAGGCTTCCTTCCTGGAAAAATAACACCTTTGAATTGGGTGTGGGATATGCAAGAAACTTTTTTAGATGTTGGAGTTTCATTATGCAACCGCTCAGATGTAGCCATTACCATGACTAAAAATTCCAGCTGTTTTTGGCTTCAAGGCAAAAATTCAAGGTTACTTTAACATAGCTTTCTCTGTATTTGATAATACCTATTTTCTGCTAAGGAAAAATTACTTTAGAACTTCTCCTGCCTCACACTGCAATTATTTTTTTCATCAGTTATAGCAGCTGCCGATTTACCACACTTTGTGACCTGTATTAGCTTGGTTTAGAAGCCAATCTAACAGTAATAAGTCTTTCTGAACAGGAAGAGCCTCAGTGTTCACTATTCAGGGGATGGAGAGAGATGATACCATCAACAGTCCTTATGAGATAACAAATGCAAACCCAGTTCTGACTCAATTCTCTGAGAGCCATGAATGGATTAGTTCCCCCACAATATTTTACCTGAAAAAACAAATCTAAAACAAATAATGCATCATGTTCATAAAAAAAAAAAAATACTTATTTTAGTTTCTAGTATTCATCTATGTTTTCATTATAGGTAATTCACATTTCAAGTATGTCACGTTTGATAGTACCACTGCACATAAATATATAGAATCATAGAATCATTAAGGTTGGAAAAGACCTCTAAGATCATCAAGTCCAACCATCAACCCAACACCACCATGCCCCAATAAACCAAGTCCCTAAGTGCCTCATCTACACATCTTTTAAATACTTCCAGGGATGGTGACTCCACCACTTCCCTGGGCAGCCTGTTCCAATGCTTAACCACTCTTTCAG
>JAYKAV010000120.1:125602-166078 GCA_035582835.1 Phoebastria nigripes
CAGCGGCCAGATTGCATTCTAGCTGGGCTTTTGCCTTTCTGATTTCCTCTCTACATGACCTAACGAGATCCCTGTACTCTTCTTGAGTCGCCTGCCCCTTCTTCCACAAGTGGTAAACKCTCCTTTTTTYCCTGAGTCRCAGGAAGAGCTCCCGGTTCAGCCAGGCCGGTCGTCTTCCCCGCCCGTTCTTCCTACAGCACATGGGGACAGCCTGCTCCTGCGCCTTCAAGACTTCCTTCTTAGGAAGGAAAAAAAATATAAAAGCTATGCTTTACAACATAGACAATTTTTGATAGAAAAGGCTCTGACAATGGCAGCTATGCTCAGATGCAAGAAGGGCCACCTCGTCAATGAGGAGAGATGAGAAAGGCCTATCAGCATAGGGACATTTTGGTATCTAGGACCCMGTGTGTTTGCATTGGTCACACCTGCTAAACATCCTTCCTAATTGTACTTTCAAACAGGTGTAAAACCATAAGATAAAAAGAGCAGCTGAGGAAAACCGAATCCTTTCACCAGAATGTTAATAAAGAGCCATTATTCCAGTCAAGCCACATTTCTCCTGAGAAAATTATGATACCAATACTTATCACATACATATGGAATGCAAACAGAAGTAGCATAGGTTACAATTAGTTCAGCTTTTGATATAAAAAAAGCTATACATTAAAACACATGTGGGCATTTTGATTTGTTTTCCATTATGAAATATCTACTTGTGTTTGTGTTTTCAACTGTTCAAATATAGCTCTTTAGTCACATCTCATTTAAATGCGGCAAATACTGCGGTTTAGTGGAATAGACCATAATACATATTTCCAGATCAGTCTTATTACAGAAAGTCACTCAAGTAGTGTTTTCATATAAGAGATACATACCACTTTTGTGAAAGATCCAAACCTTTAACTAAAAGAACACTACAGAAATAAAAGATCAAGAGTCATAAGTTAAAGGCACAATATAAACCTTTCTAATTTCAAGTATTTCAAAATTATAATGAGCTCAGATCCAGGACTTTCGCTTGGCTCACTTTATAGCTAACCTGAAGACCATTTACATGATTCAAATCCTGACCATCACTGCAGGCCAGGTGTCCTGGTCCATGTCCTGCTTTGAGTCCATCTCAAGTAAATATAGCTAGAGAATGTGGACTGGTTGAGAAGTTCTGCCAAAAAAGCAGTTTCTTTTATATACTGAAAATAAGAGATATATTTATAAATATATAAAATGCCTCAGGCTGTTATTGACTGGTTACCTGGGGTAACCATTTTAACAGTACATTTGTGTTGAGATTCAGACACCTTTACAACCAAACTGATTCTTCTTTATGTAAGAAACATGCCTGGAATGGAGGATTCTGTTTACTGAAAATTGGAGTTATTTGTGGCAACTCTAAGTGTTGCAGGTATGCCAGCAGAGATGCTTACTTTGTATGAACATGTTTCAAGAACACATACATATATCAAGCTTCAGCTGTTTCTCTCAAGAGGGGTACTTGAATGCCTGATAATACATTTTTCCTTAATAAAGAGCCTCTCTATACCATACAACAACAAGCAAAACAGCAGGCAAAAATGCTGACGTTTCTGTCTAAAAAGACAAATACATACTGCCTATTAATTTCATTTTCAGCTTTTCTATGTGATAATTCTTTAGCGGTCAAATACAATTTAATAGGTACGATACCTATTAGAACTCATCTTCATCATTATTACTCCAGCTCACTCTGTATGGCATTTCCGGTGTGCACCAATGAGTATTCTCCGGAAGACTGTGCCTTACACAGCTATTGCATAAATGCAGTGCATATGGAATTACTCATGCTAATCCAGAGAAGAAAATTAATGTGTGAGGATTACAAATGCTATTTTTATTTTAAGTAGCTTTCATAAACATAAAAGCTAAAGGTCTCAGTCTACAGATTCCTATAGTTTGAAAAGCTCTGGGTTGATAAAAATTACATTATGGAAAATATTACAGAATCCATGCTACAGAAGATGCCATAGATGAAGCAAGTAGAGGATACATTTTCTCCTGAGCCAGCTTTTTGTGCATACAGGAAAAGGCAAGGCCAGTCCTGGCCTTAGAGCAACAACTAAAGTGACCTAAGCTATACCACTATAGCGCCAGTAGAGAAATTATATTATCTTTCCGCACCCTTTGACCTGCCCTAAATATTACTCATGGCTTCCTAGAAGTGGGCTATTTCTTCCGTCTGAACCAGAACATTGTACCTCAAAAACTCTTACTGCAGAAGTATAATATCTGCCATTTGGAAGTTCTCAGTTTAGTTGGTTGCCAAAATCAAATCAAATCTGATGTTTAGAGAGCTTTTCATCCAGATAGATACTTTTACTTGGTAGAAGGTAGGAGTCTGACCTGAGTTACCTCTATATTATTCTTCAGACAGTGCCACACGTTTGACAATGCAACAGTAGCTGCATAAATTTGCATTTACCAAATCTCAGGATGGATCTTTTTGCTCTAAATGTGTTTCTATTTGTCAGTATAGTACCTGTAAGTGTCTAAAAAAAATTTAGACTGGTAAGACCAAGTTGTACTTTTGTCAGAAACACTCCCCAACACACCTGAACAATAGCATCTACTAATAGCAATTAATCCATTTTTGGAAGGCCGATCATTTAAAAGTGTCACTATGTGCAAGAGTTCTGTCAAAACATATTTATATTTACTAAATTCTCAGTTTTCAAACTGAGAGAAAAAGAATTAGCTAAAGTAGCTTAAGTATGTTTCTAAGGGACATTTCACGATTGTCTCATTTTCATATATGTAGCACAAGATCTTAATTTCTTAAAAGAAATGCACAGACATGATCAGGGATCATATAGAATTAGAAGGCAATAAAAAGCTGGTGGAGGTATACAACAAATAAAAAAAATCCTTACACAAACAATTCAAAGTAAAAAAGGGGTCAATTCTCTTGAAAAAGAATTCATAAATCTAGCACAGTAAATCCTCTCTATCAAAAGGTTTATTGCAATATTAATCACAAGACATTTACTGGTGTTCAAATATTTATATTTTCTTTGCTCATAAGTAGACTGTACTTGTAATGAGAATTGACTGACGAACATAAACAGCGGTGAGCGTCAATAAAGGACATTTCATTTCAGGTAAAGAATAGGTTGCTAACTTCAAGTATTTCCAAGATATAATACCTTCAGTTACCTT
Organism: Phoebastria nigripes; assembly: GCA_035582835.1. NCBI lineage: Eukaryota > Metazoa > Chordata > Aves > Procellariiformes > Diomedeidae > Phoebastria > Phoebastria nigripes. Next base: position 128,795 of record JAYKAV010000120.1, read on the forward strand.
TGGATGGCTTTGCTTTAAGTGGTTTATAAAAGAATCACCATTTATCTGGTGCAAATTAAACTAATAGACAATATTAACTTTTACAGAATTGAAGATTATAAACAACTGAAGCACTAGGGGAAAACCATACAGAAGAAAGATACCTAATGGCTTCCTCAGGGAAAGCCTATCATTTTTTGAACATAAAAATTTTCAGCTCTTTCAAGCCAGAGATACAAAGTGATACAAAAGCCTTTCACACTCTGGAATTTCAATATTAGACCATTAGAACTGAAGAGATATTTTAATTACTGGTCTGAGTAAAATCCTTTTCTGGCTCACGCATAAAATTTTCAAATCTCAGGGTTCTTCCTAAATATGGTAGGCAGGTATCAATGAGAATCCTTTACGTTATCATGTTAACTGATCTAGTCAAATAATTTAATGATGCCATATCATGCAGATAGCGAGCTATCTGGGCAGACACACTTTACTATTTGTCTGTATAGTGGTGAGCAAAATGAAGCTTAACTTTTTACTGGCAAATGTTTGTATTCTTTATTGTTCAGTTAATAATTCTACACACATTTCAGGTTATTTACAACCATTTTATAGCATAGTTAAGGGATTTCCCCACACACACACACTTTTTCACAGGATGCTTTTTAATTTCTAAGCTGGAACCACAGGCAGCTATACAAGGTGCTAACAGTTTTGAAGCTACAACTATTTTCCTCTCTTAATATTGTAACAGGGAGGAATTACAATTACACTTGACTATCCTCAGCATGATCTTCAAAGATAATCTGTCAGATATCTTTCCATTATCTTTTAGGAACAAAGCATAAAATACTTCATAACAGTGATGAGATGAACGCTTAAAAGCGGGTGCTTAAGTTGCCCAGATAAAAGGGAGAGTAATGGCTACAAATATTCAGAAACAGGTAGGTACATAGATGACTCTGGTGTTTCTTTCCTTCACATAAATCTATTTTGTATGAATATTACTATTATTAGCAGTTCCCTCTATATAGTACAGACACTATACCCTTGTTTCCTACCTGATTTGGGCCTCACTACCAGTACTCACAGCTTGAACAAGCCACATCACTGGATGGCTCAGTCTTCATGTCTCATTCCTGTTTAGTTTTTCTTCTAATGTCACCAAAAAAAGTGAGAAGTATGACGATTTCACTTTTTGTAATGTGGAAGCAAGACCAGCGAAAACTAGCTTGAGATTGACAATTAATTTCTCTTAGAGCAGGCTATGCAATGCAATTATGCTGTCTTTCAGCCATGGCACACTTAGCTGAGGCTCACACACATTGAACTATCCTAGCCTAAAACCATAAAGCATTCATATGCTGTTAAAAGTCTTTTTAGTTCTCTCTCTATATCTATCAAAAACTTGAGATCTCTGGATGCCAATCAGTGTAGGGTTAGGATTACTATTTGGAAAGCTATTAGTGTCTGCTCTACTGCACCACCACCATATCTAAAATGATGACTTCAAAAAGTGAAACAAGAAAGAAAAAGAAAAAGTTTCTTGCATAAAAAAAATATGGGTTACAGAAAACTCGTTTCCTCAAGGAGGAAAAGCAGCCCTGAAGGTTACAGCTCTGAAGGTTGTTTTCCACTGCCTCTGCTTTTCAAATGTGATAATGTCCTTTTATAAGCATCCCAGTAACAGTTTACAACCTTCTCCCAGGGATTGTAAATCCACTGCTTTTCTCCTCTAAATTTTTAACAGATACCATTGTTTCCTCAAATTGCACACAAGGGGATTGAAAGAATCAAGATTATTCTCAAGTACATCAAATTCAGTTTCAAGGGCCTTTATGACACACAAAACTGTATCAAGGGATGTTTAATAGGCACAGCAGATTCAATCCTGAAAGGTGAGAAAGCGCTGCACCAACAGATAAGCAATGTTAACCAAAACTACAACAGAAAGCAACTGAAACAAAGATGTGTTGCCCAAGGAGTCACTGCTTAAATGCAACACCAAGCCATTCATTAATATTAATACAACATAAAATAGTTATTTTTATTTAACCCTCTTTAGGTAGAACATTGACCTGAGCTGAATGTCTTTGAGGAGTAGCAGAACAGAGATAGTGTCTGACAGGACACGATGTTCGCTTGCTGATTCCTCTGTACAGACACTAGAATTGCAAAAGCTGTTCCATACAATACAGGGAATGGGCTGGGTTTTGGGGTAAGAGCAAATAAAAAAAGTGGGAAATCCTTGGGTCATCTCCACACCAGAACATTAAACTTCACAAGAATCTATCAGAAGCTAATTTTTGAAACAAATCCAGCTACTTAACATGCTATTTAACAACATCTTGACTTTCCACTACAATTTAAAGAGTAAGCTAGAGCATTACATTTACATCTATTTAACCTGGTCAGAAGCATATCCTATGACTGGGTTTGAGTATTTCATACTGTCAAATATTACATGAGAACTAATACTCAGCTAGAAACACTGGAGTGTGAGGCCTTCCATGCAGCATGGTCCTAGTTTTAGATATAAAAATGTACATTAATTTTTTTTCACAGTAGAAAAAAAAAGCATTTTTTTTTGCCCAGAGGAAGGCAGTAGAAAAGACCAGGCTTCGCTTTATCATTACATTGAAAGCAAATACCAGGGATACATGCAAAAAGGCAGGAGTATTTTGCCGTATCTACCTAGGCAACCTGTGTCAATAGTCCTATTGTGTGGATGCTATGGTGTGCATAGAGAGAAAGAAAATTTCGTGCTAGTTTAATCAAAAATTATAAACAACTCTGTCAGGTTGAGTGAAGAAAAAGTGGAAGCATAACATCAGTACCTAGGAAATAACAAATAAGCTACTACAAGACGACTGGGAAAGGACTTGCAGCCTTTGATTCAATCCCCTACACTGCTGATAAATATTAAATGTAGTCTTTTCCTTAAATATATCAAATCCATCTTTAAACAAGCATACAGTGTTCAATCGCTCAGCTCCTGGTGGTGAGATTCTTCCTCAGAACTTCAGATGTCATTTCTCATGGCTAGAAACAGACTTCTCATTTCCAGCCTAAAATTATTTACCTCCAGTTTAATACTTATTTGTTCGTGTACCAACATTGACCCTTAACTTCAATAGTTCTTTTGAATTTCTGCAAGTTAATATACCTGCAGAGAGCCTGAGCTAATTAGGACAGGTGCGCTGCCGTGTTAGGGCACTGTACAGCTTCCAGGACTGAGCTGGTGAGGCTGCACAGTTCTGCTGTGCTCTGGGGGCATCAGCTCCTGTTTGTGTACAGTTGAAGAGCTTATGATTAAACCTTGAATGTGCATTAATATCTAGTGTTATCAAACTTTTCTTTCTATAACTTCACTAAACAAAATAATTCCATTTTTCATGTGTAATATCCTAATAATGCCTTCCAGCTTGCTTTTCTCCCCAGGCAATTTCATCACCCATACTATTTAATTACTTCTTTGGACCACAGATCTTTAAGGAACTCCTCCAGCTTGGTAAGTTCCCCTCCATATACCTCATCATCTGCTCTCCAAACAGCTCTTCAGTCACATTACATTTCTCCTCCTGGTCCTCATTTTATTCCATCTACATGATTTCCCAGGTGATAGCATATCAAAAGCTTTACTGAAGTCCAGAAGCATTTCTTTCAAGCTTTTGTTGCCAGAGTACGTTCCAAGCTGGTAAAAAACTTTGCTACAGAGAGGCTGCTTCTCAAAGAAAGAGAAGACATTGAAGATATGCTGTAAAGCACATACATACAACTTTGATTTTGCTTTCCATGGGAACTGAAATATATAAAGATATTTCCTACTTTTACATGCACATTATTTTATATTCTTCATTACTCACAATTAAAGATTAGACTGGGAGGAAACAGGCTCTGCGCTACCTTTGCGCTACTTAACTGCTGCATATGTATGCGTGCATGCAATAACAATGAAAGATCAAGGGAAAAAAGTGTTTTGTTTTGATTAAGGATCCTAGTAGAACAAGGCAAATAGTGCTATCTTTACAGCTGCTTAATCCTAGTGCTTCTTCCTAGAACTTTTTACAGCTTCATTCCTGTCTGGCTTCCTGCCACTTACATCTGTCTTATATTTCTGCTGGCATATTTGTAAATATAGAGAATACACATGTGGCAAATCTTAAGTTCAATTTGGTGAAACCTCAATAAATATTTTGTCTCATATTTCTGACTGAAGACATGAACAAAAACTTCTTAAAACAATTCTGTCTTCCTCCTGCTGGAGCATTTGTACAGTGGCTAAATATATTTCCCTCTGTGTTTTAATTCATAGAATCATAGAATAGTTTGGGTTGGAAGGGACCTTTAAAGGTCATCTAGTCCAACCCCCCTGCAGTGAGCAGGGACATCTTCAACTAGATCAGGTTGCTCAGAGCCCCATCCAACCAATTCCCCCACTAAGATTGAGAACTTTAAACAATAGGCATATGTGAAAGTGTTTTCTCTTACTATTCTGGAAAGCAAGATTAGTGATCCTTATATATACTGGTTATTTTTAACTATTCTAAATCAGTAGTAACGGATGTCATGGGTATTCAACATGTCTAAAAAATCTGCCTTATATTTACAGATATCATATTGTAAAGTGAGGTCTGACTATTTTGCCTTTCAAAAGAAAGGATAATGCATTTGGAAGTAGGAGGCCTTTTAAAGTTAACTAAGCAATCTTTGTGCTCGTGTTCCAAGTGGTCAGCTTTCACTTGAGTGGTCAAACTGCATTACATACTTTTATTTCCTTTCAAACATACGGATCTATTTGTTTGCCAAAATCACCCAGAACTACTAGTTACAGAACTGTGTATATATACATATATAACTCTCTCTCTATACACACACACACCCACCAGGTATGAAGCTAACACCAAGATGATGAACAGCTGATTCTATACCATGTGCAAGAGGTAAGATGCCACATGACCTGTGAACAGTGGATGTTGTTCTGATCTCCTATGGAGTCTGACTGCAACACATCTGAAACACGTTTCCGTTCTCATAGAAGTCCAGCAAATCTCTGTGTCTTTCATACACAAGAAAGATGATTTTCACTGATCAGATTTAAAACATTAGAAACTTCAAATAATTGGCTGAAGACCTCAAAGCTTGTCACTTTTTTAAAGACTGACAGTGTGTTGGTTATGACACAATATTGCCTGATGCAAGGCAAACCTGGAAGCCATTTGGAAAGTATAGCAAAATCCAGAAGTGGGAATTAGAGAGTTCAGGAGAAGTACAAGCAATGTATTGATACAAGCATTATGTTTGCCCCACCTCAAACATTCACTGTCTCTTTGTATCACAAAAAAGATTTTAGATTTGCCACCTTTGCTCTGATCAAAGAAAACAAAAAATGTAACTCAGTTACAGAAGAAACCAGTAAACTATGAACAAATAAATGTGTCAAACCATTAATATTTCTAAAACCAGCATCTTAATTACATATAAAATCAATAGGACAGATTACAGAATTTTTATTATGACTGCTACTGTACTGCCACAGAGGACCCATTGTTTCCAACTGGATGAATAAAGCAGTGAATTTAAGCATTGCAAAAACCAGTACGACTATCCCATCCCAATTTACAGCCTCTCAGACTACATGGGTGGGTGTCTGCAGCACTGTATCAATTTGGACCGGTGAGGCATGTATTGGTTTTGAAATCAGACCACTGATTTTAGTGTTGACATTTAGGTTTAGATATCAAATTCTGGGTACCTTGGTTTGAAGTTATGGCAGAACTCTTTTTTCAGTCTGGTGGACTCTAACTCTGTGAGAAACCAGTTCTCACTCCTCTTCCTGTGCTCTCTAGTTCACAAACTCCTCTCATTTTGCTTGTGTTCACTTTTTTTTTCTTTAGGTCCCTTCTATTCCTTACTCACTTATTATTCAGTTGCTCATTCTCATTTTTTGTTCTCTTTTGTCTCTTTAGTTCCTTATCCACTTATTATTCAGTTGTTTATTTCAAAACATTTTACAATCCACGCTAGTCTGCTCACATTTTCTCAGTGTTGAGCGGTCACATCAGGAAACCTTTCCTCCTCATGACTTAAATTTATCAAAACACCTGCTTAGTTTTCAAGTGCTTGGCCTAGCAGCTCTTCCAATTTATATTCCAGCAATGAACGGAAAATTTTGGATTTCCTACCTGCAGTGTGACTTGTGGCACTGCTTATATAGTAGAAAAACCGAGATGTTGAAGCCAAGACTTCTGGCCCCTGTTTATAAGCTCATTGACTGTCATTCAAAGCACTCGTATAACATAACATTGTAATGGTTGTATAGTTGTAAATTGTAATAGATTGTTCTCTCATCCCCTCCTGTTGCCTAGGGATGGAAGTGGGGACCCTGGTTAGGATCTGGCAAGAGAGGTTCATTTCTGTTAACTCATCACCTGATATCACTAGGTCCTAAATTGAGGCATCCTCTTTAGAGGACATCCCAAAATACATATTAAGGGTGATGTATCCAGTCTGAAAGAATACCTGCATACCACTGACTGGCTGGTCTGTGAGGAAAAACATGCCCTGAGATTCCCAGATTAGCCTTCCACTACTTGTGTTACCTGACAAACACACCCCTTCAGCAGGGTGACAGGCCAGGTACTCCTGTGCATTTCAGTACAGGAAGGGAGATGCCAGTGCAACCAGAGAAATTAAGTGACACGATGCATTATAAAGATGCACAGTAAAGCCAGCTCCATTTGTATCTATTACTCTAGGTTTTCCTTTGTATTTATTGGGTTACCACTGGGGCAAAGTAACATGCATGGATATTACAGGTATATTGGGCTATGCGATACAGCTGAGCACTGTGCAAAGAAACTAAGCTAGTTTTATGGTARGTAGGACTAATTAAAAAAGGATGCAGTTCCACCCTTCCAGAATAGTTGTCAATATTCCTTATTGGATAGGTAAGACCTAATAATGTCTGTATTATACAGACTTCTGACCTGATTCAGGACAGATCTCTCTGTCTCCACAGTGTTCATGTTACATAGTGTACACATACCCTCAAGTCTCTCTGAGGCTGGAAGAGCCAGTCTATGGAATAACATTTAGCAGTAACCTATTTCAACATGGGTAATGCATCAAAGATTGAATTATTCAGCATCAGTGTAAAGCTTTGAAATCTTAAATAAGTCTTCCCATATGTCTGTGTCCTGTCTGAGCCCAAGTACCACCAGAGCAGACATTCAAAGTAAAGCACAAGATTTTATAAGCATTCTCAGTCAAACTGTCATTTTATAAGCTATATAGCTTTCCATCTTATAGAGAAAAGAGAGAAGTAATTTTCTGTGTGTATATACAGCGCTCTTTGTTAAACAAGAATAATATGGTCTTATATGTTGTGTGTCAGAAGCCAGTCAACTAGAGATATGGTAGTTAGGATTATTTCGTGTGAAGAACGCATGTTACATGGTATGCCTCTATACCTCACATTCTTGAAAAGGATGATTTACACAGGTGGTCTCTGAGCTGAAATACTTAGGTATCAGATGAAGGGGATACACTCAGACAGATATACTGAAAGCATAAGCTAGCTAGCCATTCTTTCCAGGCTATTATTAGCTTTGCAGCACTTTCTGTAGTAGCAGCCTGCTGCTTCAAAACCAGCTGGTTATTATTTTCAAAGCTCTTCCAAATTCTTTCTGGAGTTTCTTTGGACCTCCCTCTGGAAAGATTCCATTTGCTTTGGAGTTAAGGGACATCAAAAGATTAGATTGCATCAGATTTTTTAAGAGCTAGCTTTATTCATCTCAGAGAAAAAGCAGAATTATCAAGCTACATCTGACCATTCCAGCCTTCTGAAAAACCTTTTTGAAAATGTTGTTAAAGACTAGCCAAGCCTGATCATGACCCTGTTCTATATTTAGCTCTAAATGTATTTTGAAGGCATACAGAAACCTGGAAGTAGGATAAGAAGTCCCCRAATCAGAGAGATCAAGCTGCGAGGAATTTCATTGTAGGGTAGCTAGCAGCCCTGCACTGTGTGCTTTTGATTAAGCCAGGAAGAAATACGTTCATTTTAGCTGAACTAGTAATTTAACTCTAACCAAACATCTAACATATTAACTGTGCTAATACTTATATAGTAAAGTCATAACTTCTTTATGAACAGGTTTCTATGCAACAGGATGAAAAGTTCCCAAGCACAGTACTGAATACTATGTAAATCTGTGGCTGGATGTAAAGTATTTTAGCACAAGTAAGTTGCAGCAGTGTAGACCAGTAGGCTGAACATAGGTATGGGATTTGAGAGAGCTAGGTTCTCGCTTTGCCATTTATCTGCTTTGGAATAACGTTTCATGTGGAATACTTACCATCTTTTCTATTTAAACTACAAGACCCTAAGAGGAGGAACTTGTGATCGCTACTGTTAATGTCCACAGCCCAGTTCAAAGTGGAGAAACCCAGGTTAATCTGGGTACCAGAAGGCATGCAGCTGTGTAAGTGCACAGTTTTCCCCAGGCTGTGTTCTCAATAGCATCATGGCTATAAAACTCAAATGCCTGAGCAAGCCTGTAGTAAAAATACTTCTTCAGGTATCTCTGCATAGTACCGCACCGCATCATGTAAACATACCCATTACGTGCCCAGACATACCCAACACAGTAGGTCCTGAACTTAGTCTGAGCCTCCAGATTATTGTTGCATAAATAACAGTTCTCTATTTCTTAAAGCTGCCATGTACATCTTTGTTCTCATGTATACATGGAAAATAATGTTGCACAAAAGATGTTGAGATAGGTGCATAGCAGGGTCCATAGTTCATGGCATACCTTCAAAGTTTAAAGACTTCAAAGTTACCTTAGGGTACAAATGGAGGTGAGAAAAAGAGAGGGGGGGAAGGAAAAGGAAAGCTCTCCCCAGTTACAATCAGGGAAGAGGGGTGATGAACTCCCTGGACAATATCTACCTCAGGCTACTCTTTCCAGAGCAGAGAATGGTGATGATGAACATGGCCGTGATTTCCCCCAGCACTATACACTTTTCATCAGGATCCTCTCAAACTCCCTGTTGGTAGTTTTCATTTATGATGTTTTTAGTGGGACTGGAGCATCCTTAATGTGCATGTTGACACAAGTATTGCATGCTTACTGGTTACGTAGCTTTTGTGCATAGGTAATACTGAACAGATACTCAAATAACTATTATTTTCTGTATTCTGCACTAAGTTTTGGTCCTCCTCTATTCTAAACAAAAGCTTATGAAATAATGAGTAAGAAAAGGCAGGGAAAGAAGGGATGATTCTCACAGGAGTGGCAATTGCTTCCCATGAGCATCTGCCGTAAAAGCAGTATTAGGATTTGCAGGTGCAAGGCCACAAGAATAACAGCAAAAGAACAGCAGCACGCAACAAGGGAAAGGATCCTGCCATAGAGGCCCTGGAAAAATAACACTGCTACAGCAGCTTATTTCAAAGTTACAGCACTGGGAGTGGAAGGCATGCTACAGATAAGGAAATGGGAGGCTCCTCAGCATGGCAAAGGATATGACATCTAGGGCACCGTGCACCAAGAGGTTTGGCAGGGAAGCAGAGAAGAGTTTGGATTAGATATAGACACTTGCCACACTTAACACTTGTGCAAAAAGGGACTCGGTAAGTGGAACATTAGAAACTCCTGYCTCTTTAAAAACCCAAAGACGACCCAAATCGTATTTTTGCCACTAACACTTTCTTATAATAAGGTTACTTTTTTCAGTTAGACTTAGCTGTTCTTTGACATTTTTATGTTCATCGACCTATCAAGCACTGCACTATGTTACTCATACATATTTAGGAGATGATATTTTATACATTTATTTGCACAAAGTATGACCAAGGACAAGATTTCTCTGTTTCCAATGGCTTGTAATCAGCCTTAAGGAGACAATAAAATCGCTTCATTTTATTTACTCAGAGAATTTATGTACTTGTCCTTAAAATTAATAAGTACATATTGTGCTAATTTGCATCTACATAATTTCATAAATGACTAGTGTTGATTTCTTGCATATTTAATATTATATTTACTTACACTTGGAATAATAACAATAAAAATTGCTACATGTCACCACTTTTTTGGATCATGAGAAAACCGTACTTTAAATTACGTTATTGGCTATGCACCATAGACACCTAATGCAACATTCTGACTTCAAATGTTCAGGTCTGTAGAGAGACGTTTTTGCATTTCCACTTGTATAAAAATGCCATTGATGGTTTATACTCCATGAGATCCCCTCAATGCAATAGGAGATTTATTTAGGTATCCCCTGTTAATGCTAACTGGCAGAACACACATAAATTCCCTGTGCATTAATGAGAAAATAAAACTCCACAAACCCTTTCTATTTGAAAATCCTAAGTGTGCACAGGTTTCAAAGCATGATTATGTGATCATTTTAAAATAACCAGTATTYTACCTCCTCCAGGCTTCTCTGTTTCTAGTTATAAAATATACTTTACATTTAAAACTACTAGTACAGGTACATCCTCTGTTATCCCAAATGTTCTGTTCTTAGTCATCCCTTAATAAAGAATCCTGACAATAAATAATTTTAACTTGATTTTACAAAAGAAAAAGTTTTTCTGAAACAAAACCTGCTTCATGCTAAAAGTTTTGCTTTGTTACAGAAAGTGTGTTGACTTATAAATGGCTTATCTGATACAAATTCAAAACTGGAAACATAGCAATACAAACCCATCCTGATTCCTCTGAATGTCATGAACTCAGCAGGAGAGTAAGGTCACAATCTGGCCTCCACACTTGTATTTCATTAGTAACTCTTCAAATAAGTGTTACGCATTTAAAACTGAACTAATAGAAAATACTAGTGAAGAGCGACATCCCTCAAATCTCTCTTTAGCACTGTGATTCTGTCCAAAGTCGTCAATTAAAAACTCCACAGTTCCTGTGCTGCTGGTTGAACAGAGAAATACATCATAATTCCTGAAGCAGCGTTTAAATTTTTATAATCTATCTGACATGATACCCCAATACAATCAAGGAAGACAAGTATTCTCTAAATGATTTTCCCCAGCAATAAAGGCTGAACAAGAAAAAGCTGTGCTCCAATTAAATGTATGAGAACCTGGGATTATTAATAATTACACTTTGGCTCTGACACTAGCTCCTTTTTCCACCTGGTGTAAGTCAACCTGATGCCACTGCTCATCTCTTACTTGGGGTAAAAAAGTTAATGCCAATCTTGGTTTGATATACTATAAAAAATTAGCTGATATCTGCTCAGAACCGTCACAAATATATGCAACATTCTCTTCTTAGTATTGAAATATACATTGCATGAAGATATCTAAACACATTAAAGTTCTCAAAATGATGTCAAAGTTATTTCTCCTACTGTCTAGATCAAACGCCAGATAAACCAATTTTGTGACACAAAAGAGCTGCAAGTTATAAAATCAACTTCACATAGCCACCAATGTGGATTAGTATGCTACCAAATTATAACTGGTTACATCTACAATAGGGGTGATCTGCTGCTGGTGCAGGTTTTCTAGCATAGTTAAAGAACATTTTTAGCTCTCTTGTTGCTGACAAAACTCCCTCCTACCTCAGCGATATCCCACTTCGGTTAAGCATGAGAACAATGTCATCTTACAACATCACATATGAATTCTTTAAAGAAAAGGAGTAAAACTCATCGGCATAAAGTTTTAGTTGTTGCATATAACACACCAAAGAAAAATCTAGCATTGTAACAGCCCCAGAGACATCTATCACTGTAATATCCCAATATCTTCATGACAGCTGTCAAGAACTTTCTAAAACACCAGTCAGCTTGGAGGTGCTTTAAGCAGACAGGAGACAGAGCAGCAGAATACTAGGCAGTAACAAATGTTGCCCCTGCCCTGAAGTGAATGGCAAAAGTTAACCTGCTCCCACATTTGCCTAGATATAACAAATAACTAACTAACTACAGCTCCTCCTGCCTCCTTGGGATCATATGGCTTGATATCTGAAACTGAAATGCAGAACTGCCATACGTGGGCAGACCTGCCGTTCTGTTTCCAACAGCGGGCGGTAGCAGATTCCTACGTAGGAATCAAACGAGAAATGGGATTAGAGAGTACTTGAAGCATAGACAGATGGTCATTCTGTTTAGCATGACCATTTTAACGTAGGCTAAAGAGATTTATGCCATCTTCTAGTGTAACAATACAGAGAGGCTCACGCAGAACACTTTCTCATTCTACACACATGCACTGCAACCAGAAAGGATATGCAGGGTGCACGTAAAGGGTTCTCTCTGGAAAGGAAAAGCAACAGCAAGTATAAACAGACATTTTAGAGCCCATATCTGACCCAGCAGAGTACGTTAATCTAATCTAGCCATGCTCATAAGTATCTGATGCATATTCCAAAAATACATTTCAAGTTTGTCATGGACAAATTAAACATTCTATTTTAAATCTTTTAACCATTAAGTGCTTATCAAATACATTTTCATGACAAAGAGGCTTTAGCTGCATTCCATGATAACAAAGGAGAGAGAAACTTTAGGCTTCCTCAAAMTTTAACATTTGAAAAGCTGAAGATAAAGCAATAAGGGTTACAACCAAGAATGCTCAAGAAAGAGCTCACACCATCTGATTTAATTGGGTTATAGAGTTAAGTCATGCCAAGAAAGGATTTCAAACTTTGCAGTCATTTTAACAGCTATGGATAGATAGTTTAAAGGCCATCAAAGTGGAAGCTCATGATAAAATGAGTCATAGAAATGAAGCTGCCAAAAAATGTGAAGGGCATACATAATGAGTACCTATTAGGGCTGCTTGGCTATTCGGTATGTACTGTACGATTGATTGTTGAATGCACCAGTCTAAAAATGCACAACAGAAAGGATAAATAAAGAAGCAAAATCCTTCAAAAGCTTTTGTCCAATTGAAGCTAATTGTTACAAAACCATCTCAATGCTCGGCTTTGTTCTCTCCATTGCGGGGGTGGGATTGTCTGAGAGTTCATCCTATTTTATTGATTTTTTTCTTATGTATCTTAGGATAATGTTTTAATTTGGTGAGCATGAAAGGGGAAGTGGGGTTAATGGCCTACCAAAATATAATTGAGACACTAATAAATATTTTAGATGGGGTTGGCTAAGGAACTAGTAACATAAAATATATGGCCTATATTTAGCCCATGTATGATTTAAAAAAAAAAAAAAAAAAAAAAAAAAATTACTGCAAAGGCTTCCCTCACTGACCAGAAATGGCATAAACTTGCCTCCCCACTAAGGGAAGACACAATTTAGGGATCATTCTCTATGGCCTCAGGATACCTCCTAGGTGCTGGGAGTTTGCCCGAGTCAGGCATGAAGGATCAAGTTTTCTTTGCTTCACGTTTAGTCCATGCTCATCGTTTTTTAAAAAAAAAAAATCTGTGAATGAAGGATATTTGGTAGTGATCAAATGGGGACTGCTGAACTTGGGGACATTCCCTCAGTCAGCCCCTTCTTTAACTTGGCTCACAGCAGCAGGGAAGCTAAGACTGGCCACTTTCAGTAGTTGGTATGCCTCGCAACGGAGCTCCTCTCGCAGCTTAGCAATGGTAAGTGCACACACACAAGCAATATATAAATAAGAAATATTTGAAATAATACATTTATGTGCCATGAGGAATTTTAACATGCTCAAGTTACCTAATATTCTTTTTTAAAATTTTCCTGTGTGAGAACACTACAAGACACCTGGTTTAAAAAACAAAGCTTGCAAAGTGCTGGAAACGTTAACTACCTGGGGTGGAAAGTGCAGGCATGCAGCCCTGCCCCTGTTCTACTGCCTTCTGGAGACAATTCAGTGCAAAGAGAAACTTTTTTTTCTTTGACCTAGATAGTTTTCTTAAATATACCAGAACTAGGTTTCACTCTCCCAAACAGCAAAAGTGCAAAATCCCGTCTTTAAACAATTTACCTTTTTGTGGTTTTGTGAGAACAAATGGGGTTAACTCTTTCCAGGTTAAGTCAATGTTGGTAGTAGTTAACTGTAGCGCAATATCTATTCTGAGGATGAATTTAACTCATGAGGATGAGCTAACCTCTCTACCAAAAAGGATGAGAAAGAAAAGTTGTGTACCATAAAACTGCCTGGAGCAGAGCTGGGCAAGCCCCAGCATGTTGCTGTGCTCATATGAGGTGGCTCATGAGGAAACAGGTGTTTGCCATTATCCCCTAGCAAGCGAGGGTAAAGGGAAAGGAAAGAGCAGCAATGAAGTCATACTCAGTCATGACATCATCTAGCTGCAGGGGGAGGATGTCAGACAACAGCCATCACCAGCTACAAGATGGCCCAGGGACTGACAGATGAGGTGTCAGCACAGGACCGGCGGTGAGGCTGTGTTATTGACCGCTGGGTGACRGATGGTGCAGCACAGGTGGGATGAGGGCTGCAGCAAGTTGTGCTGCCCAGCGCAACCACTATCAGCCACACTTGCCCAGGCAGCCCTGACTTGCAAAGCAGGTGAAGACCACAGTTGCCCTATGAGAGGCTTTGGGGATGCTACACGTGCAAATCCTCAAGCTGGGAGCCTGTGCGGAGGACGGTGTTCTTGGCTGACCACAGCCACTGGCCTGGTCATGGCCAGGAAAGAGCTGCCACCACCGATTCCAGCTGTGCCTCCAGATAGGGCCAGCCTCATCCCAAAACATGCACGCAGGCAAGCGCGCCCTCATGAGGCACTTTTATAGATGCATGTAGACACACAGAGGTACATCAGCCCCCTGCATGCCCGAAACAGGCTTCCTCTTCTCCCTGCACACAGACGCTCACTTTAGCACCCACAGCACCTTAGTATTCATCCTTTATGGACAGTTCGCACAACAGAGAAATCACTCCCTTAACCACCATTTCTTACTCATACGTAGGTGAGGTAAGTCATGAGGTACCTTCTGTCATCTTCTCCCAGATTGCCCAAGCACGCCTTCAACTTGAGAAGTACCAATTCCAGCAAAGCAGCTGCTTCAGCACTGTGCTGTCCACGCTGCTCCCAGCCTTTCGTGAAGGGTGCATCCAAAACCTAACATGCTCAGAGGGTCTAAAAGAGCATTGCACGTGGAGCACTGTATGGCTCAAGTCCCAGTACTTTAAGGTTCGGAGGCATCACGTGTGGATCATCAAGGAGATTTTCTGTATTAGTCATAGGGACATCACCCCGTTATGAACAATGACTTTCCAAATCACTGTGGCTTATGTAATTGAATTTGAAATGTTCACGTAAACAAAGAGGGGAGGAAGAAAGATATTTGCAGAAATCAAAGGAATGAATCAAACCACAAGACCACAGCAACTGAGTATTTCCCTTGATAGTTGGTGAGTTCAACGCAATTTAGATTATATTCAGTAAGTAAAACTTTGGCTTGTGGTATTAATGGGCTCATAATAGCTTCCCGTGGGATATATATTACTTCCACTCTTGTTAAAAGTTCCTTTGATAACTTATTCATCACTTTGCCTTTTAAGAGTTACAACGTGTTTCTTAATACATTTAGTATGCAAATCCTTCTGGAAAAAGATTTTTGACCTTAGGTAATTTGAACTCTCATGATTTATTGTGCCAAAACTAGAGAGGGTAATTTCAAATGTACTGTTCAAAAAAAATCTAGGAAAAGACAAAAGAAGAAATAAAAAGTCACCACTGACAGAGACTATAATCTCAGAATAATTTGCCTTTACTGAGAATATTCTAATTTAACTACAAATAGAGAGTATAAAAATAGACAGTGTAGATAAAGAATGCCAACAATAAAAAGATATTAAGGTACTAAAAATAAGATGTATGCAAACAAGGCAATATTGCAATACTCAGCATTACTGAGCATTTTACAATCAGTTATATAAATATTTGCTTTCTATTTAGTAATTCTGACATATAATTCTTTTCATAAAACGTATGGCTTGAAAACATTGCTGTCCCTTCTTGCAACATCACTCAGAGAAAATGAGGGTCAGTGGAAAAGAAGTCAAGGTTGATTACGAAAATAAGCAGTAAGCTTGATTTACACACACTTAACGCATATTGTGCCTTAAAATATCAATCTATAAAATATTTATAATTTTATCTATAATATGCCACTTTGAAAATGCCTCCAAATGCATACACATAAATAAAACAAAAGCTCTTTAAAAAACAGGGAGACAGTAAGGGAGAGACATCAAAACAACCTGAATCCCCAAAGCATAGGGGTTCATAGATAAAAGTCTCTGTTTTGCACTACACAAAACGAAGAAACGAATACAATCAGATACTTGATGGATAGGTAGGTAAAATTTAAAGGAAAACAAAGAACACCCACTTTTGGCCTTCCCCTTTGAGGGATTCTCTTCCGGAATGACTTGAAGAGAGACATTTGCCTCACAGCAACTATAGCTAGGCACAGCAGCTTACCTATGTGAAATGTGAGATAACCTGTCCAGTAGGGAGAGAGACATAGGCTCTTCTCATATGGAAGAAAATGTTTACTTATAACACAAAAGCTGTTATAACAGAAACACAGTGAATCATGACATAGGTTACCCAGTGGTAATTGTATTACACATGTCAAAAATAAGCCCCCAAAATATGTCAAATCTCTTGAACAAGTGGAAGAAAAACCCTTATCTCAAAAGAAGGGGATAGGAACTATCCACTGTATTACCATCATTTCTTTCTGCACGCCAGTAACATACTTTAAGTCTTATTCAGACTGCAAGCAACTAGTCATGGAGGGGGCAATACATAACTGTTTACTTAGGTTTGATGAAAAAGCTCAGGGCAGCTTGTTGAAAGCATTGACAATGCCTCCATCCTTAACATCTATCTTTCCCAGTGCTCTGTGTACACACTAAAATGGGCCAACAACATCCTATACGAAGAAAGCTTCTAGAAAGACAAATACATAGAGCAAGCCTCTTAGGTATCCCAGAACGAAACAAATCAGAAATGCTTAAAATCAACATCAAACTCCTGTTGCTGTCAGCAATCATTGTCCAGATTTTGGGACACACAGTACTTGAATCTGCAGTCACCCAGATGACCTCACCTCTGGGTAGGTGGGAGAAATAGCATCTACTGTCTGTAGTGCAGAGTGCCCCCACAATTGTATTAAAATAAGACTGCCAAACTAATGAAATACATTCTTCTCCCCTGAAAATGGGCATGTATAATTCCCTCTGATATCCCTAACTCTAACATTCCTCTCCTGAAAAGGCTCAACAACAGGCTAGCAACAAAAACCAGCAAGATACACCAGCTCAGAGTTTTTCAGATAGAGATTTTACATCATTTGCTACTATCACTACCTTCAGAGGGAATTTCAGCTTCCAATGCTAATATACTCAAGACAAAAAGGTCCTTGGTGATATCACTGTTTTCCATAATTAAGTGCTAAAGTACAAGACACTTGAATGTTGCAAACAGTGCTATAAGATTGTTGGGGCTTTTAAGCTCTGAAACTCTCCTTGTGTATGTCATCCCGCATGGACATTTTCTATTTCTCACTCAAAGAGGAAATACAGCATCTGGCATAGGTTAACTTGTAACAGGATTGCAAAAGTTATCTGATTAAATGTCCTATACAGTTTGACATCTATGATAGATTTCCACTGCTCTAAAAATTACATTTCAGAACTTAGTTGTTCAAAGAACGGACGGAAAGAATGGGGGGGAAAAAGGTCCCTGTCCCAAGTACTTTATAGAAATCTGTGCTTTCAACATCTTTGAAATTCTTGGTTCCACTGAAGAGTATTTCTACKCATTATTGTCTGTATTTGACTCTGAAGACAATAGACATTTTTCAGATCTATACTTTGCAAATCTTTATTCCTATTGTAGTGCATAATCCATGCATTTTAATAGCTGAGCAAATCAATAATCTATTTTTTTCTACTGATGCACTAACAGCATCAACACTTTAGATACCTTACTGAACACAACCACGTAATAGGACATTTCTAGCTTTTTAACTCATTCTGACAAATATATCCAAAGACAGTCCAACAAAAACAATAGTTAATTACCAATCCTCATTTAATCTAGGAGTTTGAGGCTGCATGAAATTACCATTTTGTGTATGGTTTATGGGAACATTGTTATAAAACTGAAGTGGGCCCGTGTTTCATGTGCTGCTTATGGGAAGAATTAAGTTAATTGTTCCATTACAGAAAATAGTAAATATTGTTCATATGTGCGATACAAACTTTTAAATCCCAGTACTTTACGTGTACGTGACCCAAAGGACTTTTCAGTACCATTCAGTGCAAACTCCTACTCTAGCATATAATTTTATATAATCCCACTCATATACATATTAGTTTATGGGCTCTGGAAATTCATATTTTCAGACAGCATTTATTCATACCATGTGAGTATATACATAATTTTAAATATTGCGATATATGTATAAATGTATACTGATCAGTGCATCAATACTGTTTTGGGCTTTATTGGGGGGTTGGTGGTGGGTTTTTTTGTTTTGTTTTTGGTTTTTTTTTCTTTTTTTTTTTCTCCCCCCCCCCCCCCCCCAAGTAATTTCTTCTCCCTGTTTTTATTCTTCGGGTTTGATCACTGGACAGTGATCTACGCCCAACTCTTGTTTTTGTTAGTATATCCCCAAAAGGATCTTAGATATTGCAAGGCAGATATTGCACAGATATTAACATGGAGGCTGAACTTTCTCTCCTCTCCCCGCTGACAGAATTCATGCAGTGGGAAAAGATACAGTCCCTTAACCCTAGACCAAGCAGTAAAAGAACTACTCAGAAGCAAAACTCCACACCACAATCCCAGCAAGACTTGTGTCGCAAGGTACTGTGCTATTGCTTGAGCAAATCCTCAAGGGCAGATTTGTAACCCAGTAAAGACCTTTTTTCCTCCTATCCTTTCTGGAGTCCAGCAGGGGCTCTCCAGACCCTCATTTGCATTCATCTCAAAATTTTCTGCTTCACCTATTCCAACACCTTTCAAACATGCTTAACTAGACCAGCATATAGTATTCTAGATGAGATTTGGCTTTACCTCAGCTGAAAGAAGTTCACCTGATACATCTATGTTTTTCACAGCTGTATCTTACAGCTAGCCCCTAGCCAATCTCTAATTAATTAATGCTCCAAGGCCCTTYTGCTCCTCTGGCCTCCTCAGCTGAAGAGTTCCTAGCTTATTGCTGAAATTCTTGTTTTTACTTAAGTGCATAGGTTTGCACTTTGTACATTATAGCTCATTTGTTACATTCCAGGCCTAATGAATCATGTTATCAATACGTCTCATTTGCACACTATTGTTTTCTTTCAAAAGCTGTGAAAATGCCCTGCATACTCATTTGGTTAGACTGAGCTATATATAATTGCAACACCAAGACCATCTCCTATCACCCCTGGGTTTTTTGAAATATCACACTTTACTCCCTAGGGAGAGGGTATCATCCCAATTCAGCTGCTGGAAGGAAAGTTATGCCCAGTCCTCTGGGACACTGACATTCCCACACTCCAACAGCCTTCAGCAGCACACAGCAGGGAGGAGAGGGACTACTGGATGGAGTATCCATTTACTTTCAATGAATACCCCATCCAATAAGAAAATGAACCAATTCTTCACCAAGGACCACATGTGGACCCAATCAAAATCATCAAAAAATGTTTATATCACATCCAAAGCATACCAGAACTAAAAAGCACCTATGAGGCAAAACCAGTGGTTGCTTCAAGTGTAGGAATGGGCTTTCATATGTATCACTAACACGGGTTTTTGCTTATTGAGACTTATTTCTCTATATTGAGACTGACCAGAAATAGATACTGGCATTCTGAAACAGGAAATATAAGGTCCTGTACCAAGCACAATTTGTCAGAACAATATTTGTGTAGCTTTTCTAACCAACATTAGGATTGTGACAAATTGCTCAAAGATATGTTAGAGACCAGTCTGGACCACGTGGCCAAACGTCTCTCCTTAGTTCATCAAGCCTGAGGGAAACCTCAGCATCTCTGTAGATGAAGTCCATGATTTCTCTCCATTGTTTTATTTCATGACTCCAGTGCATCAGATATCAGTTGCAACATTTAACACGAAAGTGAAAAAATGAAAAGAAAGNAAAAAAAAAAAAAAAAAAGAAAGCAAAAAGAATCCATCAGAGAACGAGAGAAGGTTCACATCAATGGCTTGTTGTTCAGGCAAAGTTAAAAGCCCTCGAAAATATGACTCAACTGCCCTATACTGCTCTTCCAAAAACAGCACTCAGCAAGTGTTATGTTTTTTACTCTTAATAACACAGTGTGTAGATAATAGCATCACTTAAGTGTGATTAAAAAAGTGCAGCTTAAAAAAAAAAGTCAGTGGGCTGACAGCAGGTGACTTTGCTCATCCAGGTTTTTAACCCTTACATTCATCTCCTTCATATGCTATACTTTCATGGAGTGCTTGTTAACAACATTTAGGGGGAAATAATTTTTCTTTTGGATAGTTTATTTTCTGACATTGAAGTAATTTTCTGCTATGTTATGTTCATAATACAGTCAAGACCTAGGTCACCTGAAAAAAATCACCAAGGTATATGTTGTCACAGAGGGGGGAAAAAAAAAAAAAGTATTTTCCTGGTGACACCGTTATGATTTGACGTTTATGAGTCTCTCTCTGCACTTGTTTCTTTTCTCTTATTTTCCAGTGACACTAACAATTTGCCTCTTGTCAAGTCTTTTACCTCTGCAGGTGCTACTTTCTCTCTCCAAAGTAAAACAACTTCAAAGAAGTATTAATTTAGTTGTTCTCCTGCCATCTAGCACATCAGCAGTTCAAATGGGATGAGTGAAAAGGTGAATCAATGGTTAACACATTAGCGTAAGAGTTTAATGCAAATCCCTGATATGCACAGAAAGTCTGTTAGGGAATTGCAAAGACCTTGTTTCCTGTACGTGAAGCAGAGCTAACAGAAGAAGAAAACTTGAATTCTGCTGCATGGGAAAACAAAAGGGGTTTAAATTTCTTGCTCTTGTTCTAAATGAAATGCAAACTGAATTATTAGAAGCTTCTCATAAAAAGTGCAACAGTCAAAACAGTCAAAAGCCAGATTTGCTTCATTTATGCATTTGAACCCAACTCTCCTACATTCAAAACTGAATCAACTTCCATGCTTTGTACCCTTCTCCAAATTCCAGGCTTCATCTTTCCTAAAATTAGATATGTTCCTGGGTAAACCTTTGTTTTGATTCATCATATCTATTCTGATTTTAAAAATTTAACAGAATACATTCTACCTTATAGAGATATCATCACCTCCCTTGCATTAAAGAAAAAGTTGTGGGAATTTTATATTAAAGACTATGAGCTGTACAGATACTATAGTAGTGATAATCTGGGGACATATAAAGCCAGTCTTGCTTACTGTGTCCATATTTTCAGAAGCTTTTCAAGTTCATTAGGCCAAATGTTATTAAATGGCTTCAGTAGTTATGCGTGAACAAATATGCACTGTCCCTGACGGATAAGGAATTACTGATGACATCATACTAAAACAGAATAGTCTCCCATGTTTTCATAGGCTGAAGCACTCAACATTCCTCCTGCCTCAGAAACATCCAACTCTGCTGATGTAGAGAAATGATAGCATTTTGAGTAGTTTACTAATTCATCATGTAGACACCTGTATTCTTCTGAACATCAGGTTTGGTACTGTCCCACCCTAACTTTAAGTGGCAAAAAGAAAGGAATACAGCAAGTTACCTTTTTACATGTCCTCTCAGCTTCATTTTATTCTGATGACTGCCTGACTTTCTTGGAAATTAGTTTTAATATAAGAAGCTTTAGCTGTTCTAGTTGACACACTTAGGTTATTTTCTGACAAAAAGCTGCTCATGAGCTGTAGAGGTATATTTATTTCATCTTGGATTGATCTCCCATCTTTGTCTTTCAGAACAACTAGAACAGCTACTAGCAGTTCCTCAGGTGAATTTAAATCTGTTTGACTTTGCCTGTCTGCTTTTCTGCTCCTATTCTCCATACCATTCCAGGTAACACTATGGTAGCTGCTACTTACTGGACTTTAAATTTCCTTCTAAAACCTCTGTAACATTTTTTTTCCTTTCCTTTAAAAAAAATAAAGGAAACATGTTTCTGATCCATTATTTATCTCAATTAAGAACTTAATATTTAGAAAGGTTTCAAAATACTACACTAATCACAAAATAAGTGAAGACTGAAAAACATAGGCTTATCTGATGCCCACCTGAAGCCATCACAAGCACACTCATTGTCCTCAGTGGACATCAGATCAAGTCTTACTTGATTGGCAATGTTTCAGCGGTACTGAGGCTTAAAATTTATTACCTTTCAAGGAAAATGAGTGACTTCACAATCATTTTATGCTATAAAACTTTGGTGGCATTTCAAGGCTGGTCATAAAATCTTAAGAAGGGCTAAGAAACCAAACACGTTTTCTAACAGAACATCTGTGTGCTGCAGCAAATATGGAATGTTTTTTAACACACCAAAGAACCTAGAAGTTAGTCATTACTGAATGCTACACAGAACTGAAGTCCTTCATTTCTCCTTCTACTAAACAATATCATAGCTAAGATTTACAGCATCTGTTCATTGTCAGAATTCTAGCTTTATGTTTAACAGACTACAAAATATAGTTGGATTTCTAGTTCAGTAATTGTAGCACTGATCTGAAATTTGAAAGAAAGATGATGATGTATGTTTGCTAATCAAAAGTCTTGTACCTACTTACTTGCACCTGTTTAGACATTCCTTTTCTATTGTTGCAGTTGACTTTTTGAAAATTCGTTTTATTACAGACAAATCTACATGTAAACAAACTATTTTTTGTGCTGCTATTTTTTTTTGTTCCAAAATACCTTTGAGCCTTGCTCTTCCAGACAGAGAAGCTCAAAACCTATTTAGTTAGTTAATTATCTACTGAGATTTTATCTTGGTTGAGAGGAAAACCAGCACCATTCTGAAAATTAGATTGAACCAGTTTCTCCAGTAATAAGTTATAACTTAATGCCATCTGAACTACAAAAGATTAATTCTTAATCAAAGTTTTCACACTTCCACTGTGCGATTGGTTTTACTAAACTCTACTACAGACAGCATTCACAAAAAAAATCCTAGTAATTTGTTCTTAATTTAATGCTATAAAGAGTTCAGGCTTGCTTTTATTTTCCTGCTAATCAGCCATTTGGAATTTATTCAGAAGAATGCATAACTCAGTTGTATAAAGACAAAGACAAAAGTCATCTGAGAAGAGTGAAGATGAAAAGTCAGAGCATTGTTGTTTTCCTGAATGCAACAGGAATTAAAGCCTATTTCTAAAGAGTTATTATAATATGACAAAAACTCCTTTCTTTTACTTTAATCCCTTGATATACTGCCCTAAAAATGCTACTCAACCACAGATGCTTTAAGCAACGTACATTTCAGCATACTTAATCATTTATCAAAGCAGAGCTTTACTATCAGGCATGCTCAGTATTGAACCAAGGGTCCTCCGCTTTGCTGCCAGACCTGTAACTCTTTAGGCATTAAGCATAACTACAAACCTGCTTTTCTTTGTATAATTATTCTGCTCTTAATGGAAACCAATAATGACATTCATTTATGTGTGTCTGGTAAAGAAAAAGATAAAATCCAGCAATATATCTAAAAATGCAATCATGGCAAGTACTTCACAATGTTTTCAGAATTCTTGTAAAAGTAGGAAGAGACAAGAGGGTCTAACGGTAGGGCTAAAATAGACACATGCTTGGTTTTTACTGCAGATTTTGGAACTGTTTAAGCCTTTACCTACCCATCATAACAGCATTTCCAAGAACAGCTAAACTAAATAACAGAACTAGCATTCTAGTTGCATTTTGAAATAAAAACTGTGTTGAAAAAAATCTACAATGAAAATTATGCTTTCTTATTGAACAGCCACTGAAAACCCAGGAATATTCCCATGGACTGGATTACAGAAAAAATACCTGGACAAACTGAAAAAAGATGGAATATTTTACTTCCAAGAAGTCAGGGTTCCAAAATTGTTATTTGGAAACAGAGTAAAATTTGGATCCTATAATAAACATGAAGAGTAGCATTTGCTGTCAGTTGTTATATGGCAATAATAATATTTCCCACAGATTACTTATTATTCTTTTACACAGATACCATCATTAACATTTGATCAGTAGGACAACTTAATCGTAAGTGATGCAACTTCCTTAAGATCACACATTGAACCAGTGCTGTGAACAAAACATGAGATCAGTRACTGCACAACTATGTGTGTGATAGAACAGTGTAGATGAGATGCTACAGCCAAGAATGCCAAACTCTGGCTCTTGGGGTGCACATGGCTTCTCAGTCAGTCAGCCATACTTGTAATGCAAGGGATTTGCTGTCTGACTGACAACAGGACTCAACCTCCTGGAGAGCTACTCATAATCCCGGTCCCTGGCTATGGGAAGGAGCAAACCAAGGGCTGAAGCCAGTCCCTGCACCCAGCAGCGATTGTCTTGGTCCTGCCCTTCCCATTATAGACTGGCACTCCACCAGGAGAGCCATTTCTGTACACTGCAGAGGAACCATCACTCGTTGTTCCTTCATCTCTCCAGGGGCTCTTAGCCATGTAAGATTTTCAAAACTCATGATTCAGGAATCGTGCCCCCACAATACTAGCACTAGTATCCAGAGAATTGGAGATGTGACATGTATATGAGGAAAGCTAGCAAAATTCAGACATTTGAACAGTTCAGTTAGGTGCCAGTAGCTTCGAAGAACCAGACAGCAATTACTTCTTGTAGTATGAATTTAGTTCTTGTGCTGCCATAGAGTTTTTGTGATATCTTAGAAGAGGCTGAAATTCTACTCCAAATGCTGAAGTCCAATATTTGAATGCAACTATGTATGTATTTCAAAGAAATTACTATTAGAATTATAAAGCCTGATTAAATATGAAATGAAAGAGCCACAAGATCTTCAAAAGTTATTGATGCACTGAAGATACTAAACTGCTGACACATACTCTGTCATTCTTTTCCTTTGCTATTTATTTTGAAAATTATTAGCATAAAAAAAAGATATTCAGCTTTTATTAATTCATCTGATCCTTATTCTTCACATGAAATGACAATTCTTTAATTAAGACACCATAATCATCTGGATACAGATTATTTGGGCTAGGACTTAGCAGCCCCAAGCAGAGGACTGAAAGGCTTAAGTGTCATGAGCTTTCAAGGAAGTGACAGAAGGGGAGTAAAATCTTGTAATTAAAGATACGTCTGCAAAACAAGGAAACAACAAGCCTTATCTATAAGGAAAAGGTGCCTTAGTCTGGTGGGTGGCAAATCTTAATAAAGCTCCAGGTGAGGTCCGCTGTTTGCTAATGTCCCTAAAGTCCCTTGTCAGCTTAGTCCACACCCAAAAGCTCTCAAGAATCTAGCAGGAAGTTTCTTATTCAAAACTAACAATGCATTTTAAATTTATTTAAATGTATTTCTCACTCTGGTTGGAGTCCAAAGTATAGATAGAAAATTTCTAAGAGACCACTTAAAAGATATGAACATAAAACCTTTTATAAGCTCAGAGATAATGTGACAGAGCCAGTAGTAACTAGTCAGCTTCCCTGCCTCAATACTAATAAATTAACTGAGAAATAAGGAAGTAAAGCAAGATATCAAACTTGCTTTCTTTCCCTTGAAATAACCTTAGTGCTGTAACTAATTCCTGAGTAATGGGAAGGGAGACTTCAAAAACTCATTACTGTATTTTATTCACGCGAAATTTAACAATATTTTTTAGCTCAGAATCAGCACATTCACATTTTCATGGACTTCCTTACATGAAGAACCACCTACGCTGGGTGAGATTTCTTTTTGCCCAGAAACATCAATGTGAAAAACAAACACATTGGTTAGTAGGCATTAGTTGACATTTTTTCTAATATTGATGCAGCCCTGTGAATTTGAGAATTTTTCAGTCTCCTGATTAAATTAATTTTATGGTTTTATTTTACAAAAATTGAGTCAGAATTAATGCCAAATGTTGCTGCAAAGGTTAATTTACCAGGTCTAGTAAGGAGGTTGGTACTGTTAGATAATAATTTTAAAATAATGATCTTATGAACACTGCAGGTGATGAGGTTACAAGAAACTGTTATATGCAAAGATATTAAAGCATTTTCTGTGTTAGAGTTTTGTTAACTATTGGCTTTTAGCTGCAAAGTAATTCAAACATGTTCAAATATTGCCTGATAAACAGGTAGAAAATTGAGTTGTTCCTCTGTAAATCCCACTGTCTTGGCCCCATCCCAAAGCTGCAGAACAGCACAAAGTCCAGCACCAATTGTACCCATAGGCAGGCCACTTCCCTGGGAAAGGGTAAATTTGTCAGAAACCATTTTAGAGAAGCCAACTGGCATGAATACAGTCCCTGCGAGATGGGTCCAGAGTTACTATCTGTAGGCTCATAAGGTGATGGCAGGCTTAAAAAAAAGTCAAATGTTACGTTTTCCCTTCACTATGTTATGATCTAGGGTCATACATCTGGGAGGCACAGACCATTGTTAAGGTTATGTGGTACTTTAGGAAAGCTGACTGGTCAATATGTTAATCTTCAATGTTCCCAAATCAATGGATTTAGTGATTGGTACTGGGCATTCTTAGAGATTAATTGCTACTAGCGCAATAAGGTTCTTGGTCTTGAAATGCAATCTGAATGACATTTTACTTGCAAGGATGAGCCTATAATCTTGAGGATGTACTCAGAAATATATACAAGGAGGAGCACGGTACAAAACACAGCTACGTCTGAGTTGCAAAGCATGCTGTTGTAAACAGAAAGCACAGCAGGGGCGGGAAGGATCAGGCAATACACTATTATAAAGTCAGCAGCATTACAGCGTAAAGCTCCCAGATGCTGTGCACCAAACCACCTTTTCTCTCACAGAGAACGGATTACTGCGCTGATGCACAAACAGATGGAGAACGCTTTCCTCTCTCCCCAAGATGTGCTTTACCGAGAGGAACTGGGTTGGGAGCTCCTCCTTCTCCTGCAGCTCTTGCCGGGAGGGATGAGGATCCCACCCCATGCACCCTGGCACAGGTTAGCGAGATCAGACCATCAGAGTTTACATGCTTCCCACTGTTTCGGTTTTAGTATTAAATCTGAATATTCCTTCTTTGCCAAGATGCGGTGAATAATATATGCAGTCCTCCCCAAGTGAACTTCCCCCTCCACCTTCTAGCATCTTAGCTACATTCTATTTCCTTCTAATACTGTTTCCTTAGTCCAGTAGTTTATGACACTGGTAAAATAGACTAACACATTTGATTCCTTATAATGCTCTAAATAAAAATATTCAGATCATCTGGAGGTTTATGTGCTTTAAAAATAAGTACTAATCAACTAAAGCTCAGTAAAATCAGATTGTATAAATCATAAAGCCTCCAAAACCAGTCCTTTATAGATTGTCTAGAGAACATCCTGAATCACAGATAACCTCTTTTGGGTTATTCTTGATACAGTTCACACTGTTTCATGCTTTTGTTTATCTTGCAAGTTGAGTTACTCGGTACCCTAGACTTTCCCATCAAACATTGTACCTCCAAGGCTCCTCAAATCAACATCAGATAATCTGTCAGCTTTCAAGAACTGGATTATTGATGTGAAGAGCAAAAGCCTCTCTCAGAGCTTGGATTCTCCCTCAGTCAACAAGAGTATGAGGCAGACACCTATGTATATGTCATTCACAAAAGCTTTTTTTTTTTTTAAACCCACATAGAACTTACTCTTCTTCCACATTTTAACTGCAATTTCAATGATCTCCTAATTGGTTTTGATCCTTCTGTGGACAGCTAGCTCTTTGAAATGCTTTTATGAATAGCAACATATAATTTCTTCACAATTTCACGTTGTGAGCTTTTTATCACTAACAGGTAATGGGATCAAACGCAACTTCTAAATTTCCAGATGTCAAGGTAAAAGAAATTCTAAAAATAGATGCCCCACCTCAACTCTTCCTCTAAAATTGCTGAATAAATTCACGTGTTGCACTTTAAAAGATATTTGGTCACCTATAAATTCATATCAGGTCTGTCAGTAAGAAGTACCTGAGAAAATCAGCATCTGAAAGTAACTGCGATTTTCTTTATAATTTCACAAGACCATAAAATGAGCCAATAATGTGTAAGTAGTTTCTATTCTCACATGTTAATGCCCAACTTTATGCTTCTTCACGAGGATATAAAACACACATTAAAGCATGAAACAAAGCACCAGTGTATATTGTCAGGAATCTGTCAGCCATTCTACAATTTTCTATGAGCTGCTGCTTCTAGTTTGGCTCCTCTGAGCCCTTTTTTGTTTTCTCTGAAGGGTCTTTTTAACGCAATTTTTTTTTGCAAGTAGAATAAGAAAAAGCCCTTATCTTTATAACACACCTATTTTAATCTCTTTGATGCGCGGTAATCCAATACGCATGTAACCTGAGGCTGCTTTCAAAAAAGATCTGCAAATGATAAGAGCCATGTAATTCAGCATGACAGAATTTTAAGAATTGCCTTTGCAAGGCTAGTTACTAGAAGAGCAGAAACTATCCTTTTATCTGGGTATTGATAGGATGGATCAAGCTGGTTAGACATAGATTCAGTAATTCTACATTAGTGGATCAACAGCTTCACTGTAGCTGCCTTTAATTTTTCATAGTCTTGTTTGTGAGTGCTTAAAAAGGAAAGCAGTAATAGCTCATACCATAAATTCAGTGACTATATTTCTATGCACACGCATGCACATGAGTACATAATGTATGGCTGCTAAAAATTCCCTTGGAGCAAGACACATTAAGAAGTCTGTTAATGGCAACAACAGTGTCACTTTTATAGAAAAGTAACTATTTCAAAGAGTATCCAGGGAATTAGATGTCAACAAGAGCAGCATTAAAACAGTATCGCTCACCCCACATTGCTTCGTTCTTGTTACCCACAGACTGCTTTGCCACTGCATGAACAAGAGCTTCAGTGTTACACTAGCTTCATGGAAAGAGCCAAACAGTCATTGTTCAAGCACTTGGAGAAGTACTATTCTCTCACTAAAGAAGCGAAGAAAGAGCTAAGTAAAAACTACCAAAGATTGAAATCTGTACAAAGAGGCAGACTGATGGGAAGTGCAGGACCTACCTCATCTGGGGTTTCAAAATCTGTAACTGGTTTCTAAAAGATGAGTCATCCCAATCTTGCTTGGGACTGTGGTATTTGCAATAATAAAATGAGGGATGTTTCAAGATAGGATTTCTGACAAGATTGGGAAGGCATCTTCTTCCCCCTGCACTGGTAGCAGCGCACAACTGGCTACAGGGCTATTCGGTTGTTCACACCAAACACGAAGCATCAGTCACAAGTATGAGACAAGGAATTTGCAGTGATAAACAGAGAGGGCTGGAAAGCAATTCCGAAATTTTGCAAGGAGGGAAATTCTGAAAGCGATCTTTTCAGGTTATTTGACCTTTTAATTTCTTCTACATGAATACAAGCTTGCACTGCTCACAATAGCCATAGTGGGACACTGCCTGTTCATTGTCTACAGTTCACATACTTCAGTAGTATATAGCAAATAAGATCTGTTATACTGTTATAAGAACAATCAGTCTCAAGGTCAGCTCTCCCTGCGAACTTCCATTTGGACACTCAGATGTTTCTTCTCTTGGCTGAGGAGGAGAGGGAATAAGAAAAAATACAGCACAGCTTTGGCTGAACAAGTGACCTGGCATCTAGAGAAACAGTAGCATCAAACCAAGTCAGGAGCAGGAGACAAACTGGATTCAAAAGAAACTATTGGGGAACTATGTCCAAAACAGGAGACAGGGAGCAACCAGACAGGGTACGACCATCAGACATTGCAAGCTGCATTCACATCTGCGCAGGCTTGCAAAGCATCCTGTGGGGGCAAGGCAGGGACATTGGACAACCTTGCAGGGAGAACAGCCAGGCGCTCCTCCCAGCCTTGTACTCCCTACTTGTTTCTCACCAAGACGACTGACTGAGCGCAGTTGCCTATATCTTGACAGTCCTAATCCCCAACTGGCTTGCACTGTTCAGGCAGGCTCAAACAAGAAATGTTATTTCTGGACTGTAATTCTTAAAGCTGCTATAGCTAGGGTACTGCAAGCTTTTTCTTTCTTGCCAGCACAGAAAAATAGCTCTTTATTTCACCTGGAGTGATGACTGTGAAATAGGAAGGCTGACATTGCCAGCACTGACTGCCACCTGGGCACAGCGTATTCATAGGGTACCRTAACACCGATCAGCAAAGCCATCTCAAAGCTTTCTGCCCTGTAGATAAGGTGGAGTTTTGCAGGGGCAATGAAATAAAGTTAAATGTTCAGCAAAGCAAAGAAATGAGTTAAAGAAATTTGAGGAAGACAGCGTTGTTTCAACACTGGGTGGGATGGAAGTCAGAAGAAGGCAGGAAAGTTTTAGAGTACCTGCTGGTACAGGTACTTCTCTCCAGCTGGTGCTCCTTCCTCAGGACCTTCTCTTTTCCCACACTTTGTTCAAGCATGGACATCCTCCCTTAACTGTACCCCATCCCTGTGCATTCCCACCACCCTTTTGCTGGGCCAAACCGATCTTTTTCTGATCCAGTATGACCAACCTCCTTTTGATCTCCAGGTGTAAACTACAAATGGCAACCCACTTCCCTCTCCTTGCAAAGGAGCCCACACTCATCTTTTGTGGCAGCGTGTTTGCTAGACTGAGGAGAGAGAAGGAAAGGCTCTTCTAGGTGGGAGCATGAGATGGATGGGGCTGGGATTGCTGCTGAGGCTGGCTGAAGGAATGGCAGTGCTGGGAGAGGCCCCCCCTCACACACTATTGCCTGGCATGCTTTGGCAAGGTACAGGGGCCTGGTCTGGACAGACCCACCCAATGGTCATCTTGCAAGGCTTGCGCAAAGCAGGCAGCCCATCACTTCCACAGGCTGCCAGCAAGATGTTTGCCCTGCTTATAGCCTGAGCCAGCCTCGCTGCTCAGCAGCAGTAATGTCTCAAGGCAGCCAGAGGCGTTCCTGATTTTGGGGCAGGGATGAAGGGAGGACATATCCGGAACAAGCTGTGCTTAGGTGAGCTTTAGCCAAAGCAGCAGCTGTTAGAGAAGGAGCCTGCTAACATGGTGCTTTAGAGGCAAGGGCAGGCAGCTCAGCCTCCCGCTCAGCTCCCCGCTGTGTTGAAATCATCCAGCCTTGTGCCTTGGCTTGCTGTTCTTCTGTAAAGTGCCTATGTTTTCCAAGCACAAATTTGAGTGTTAGACAGTTAAAAGAGGTGAGAAAACTTGTCACAGCTGCCAAGCCAGAGGGAAGGGGAGGGCAAAGGACACATCCCAGGATTGAGTCATTCTTCCTTTAGGAGCAAAGTAAGTGGAGGCAGAGAGAATAGTGTCTCTATAAGTTACAAGTATTTACAGTCTTGAACAGGGAATTAAATGAAAAAACCATCAAAGTACAGAAGCATTAGCAAATCCTATAGCTCCCTGGACTCCAGCAAGCAGCTGGTTCAGACCTTCAACCATAAGTTATTTTTTGTTTTCCCCAAAGACACTGTATTTAAAACTGCTGTGTGTCTTCATGCTTTCACTTCCAAGCTCTGATTACATAAAGTTCATTGTTGATGAAATGTGTGCTAGGAAGAACCCACCTCAAATTTCAGATTCAATGTTGATATTGAAAGAGAGATTTTTTAGGGTGGAAGAAAGGTAAAAACAAAAAACCAAAACAAACAAAAATATCAACAAAAACCTAAAAGTTTTGCCCTAATGCAAAAATTTGCTGTTTCCCTCTAAAGCACAGAAATGGTTTGTAGAGCAGAATCACTTTCTGAAGTAGCAATGATCCAAGTACTTTCTAATATCAGCCTACAATAGCAGCAATAGACAACATCTTGTAACAGCTGTCAAATGTTTTCTTTCTTGTGTGCTATTAAGCTTAGTTTCCTAACCAGAATAAAGAAAACATGCTCAACAACTTTCCTGCACCAGAAGTAGCACTACTATTGAGAAGACATGCCTATCTATGCCCTCATAAAAAGATGAGTGCCTGTGTTTGTGTAGGGGAGAGGTTCAAAAGCTCTTACCCTGATGGTAATTTATAGATGTTTCAAATTAAGTGAATTTCCCATAGCAGAATGTTGAAGTTGTCATGAATAATACACTTCTGTAAGTACTATAAGGGGAAAGAAAATCAAACTTTTCTTATTTATTTAGACATGCAAAGCAAAGGCCTAGCCATAGCTATACACTTAATTCAAATACTTAAGCACATGTTTAAGTGCTTGTTTAACTGCAGCCTGAAAGAGCAGCTCCAAATTTATGCTGAGAAAAATGGTTTATTTTCTGGCACTGCATACTTCTTGCTGCAAGGTTTTCCTAGGTGTTTGTACAAACTTTTATGATAGCAAGTGCTGGCAGATAGATTAAAAACAAACAAACAAACCCAACAACAAACAACAAAAAAACCAACACCCAAACACCAAACCCACCACACACCCCCACACCACACCAAACCAGCAGATGTACAGAATTTGATATTTAACTGCAGTTTAGAGATTTATTTGGAGAGATAAATGTGTGGCCTGATCCTGAGTGGTCCCAGGCACATACTCTAACCTTTGCAATAAACAGGAATGAGCCGTTCAGTTGTACAGCTCTAGTTTCATTATTTTACTATTGTAATAATTAGGGACATTTGTGGAGAAAGTTGCAATAAGAAAGAGAGGACATAAAAATTTTGGGATACCTTTAGGTTATGCCCAGGTACATACAGGGAGGTATATATAAAATTTTAATTAAAATAGCATTAATTACTGAAGGAATAGCTGAATTACTGAGGGAGAACGAGCATGAAGTACCTGTTTTCAGATGGTCTAGCTGGGACAAATTACTCCCTAGAGAACTATATTGTAGTCACAAAATCAGAACACTACCGATGTTAACGTACGACAAAGGACAAATGAAGGTCTAGTTAACATTGTAACAGCTTCTTTTCAGAACAGCACAGATCAGACATTTATGCAAATCTCATTGCTGAGAACTTTCATGAAGATTAAATGAAAGAAGAAACTATTCAAAACTGTCTTGTTTATATAACATTAAGTTAAAGGATATTTCAAAAATAACCCAGTGGAGTCAGGGAGAATGAATATTTGGGCAGCATCTCTACTCCATCCTATCCCTCTTCATGCCAATATACGCAGTTGTATCACTGCTGTTGATTATGGGAAGAATCTGATTTTTGTACCATTACATTATGAAAATGCGTACTTGACAGAAGGAAAAATTTGCCCATGACCAAAACCTATGGCTTAGGACTGGTGTAGCTGTATTAGTGAAGTGTTGCCATAAGATAAATAATCTTTTTAGCCCTGATTCCTACAGCAATGAAACTTATGTGACTGAATTGCCTTGTTTCACTGTTTTTCCCTTAATAACTGAGAAACTCTGAATGGTGGCTAAATAGAAAAAGAAAACTCTAATTAGTGTTCCCACAGATGGGAAAGCAGGTAGGCTCATCTCCTGTTCGCAGCTACCAACTGGCTAATCTACACCCTGGAAATGGCAAGCCATCCAGCACACAGATAGCTCCAGACTAGCRATGGAGAAAACAAGATTATTCACAGATATAAGAAGTAAAAGAATAAAAGGACAGATATCAGTAGGAAAACTGACTTAATTACTGCATATGAGAAAACTTGCCTTAAAACCATGCCCCTCGATTAATGGCATATAGAGTAAATAATTAACGATCCAGTTCATATACTGTGAAACACAGCAGAAACACCCAAGGATACCCACACCTTCACATAAAATGCATCATAGACATACAGTATCTAAAGCTCCCAGTCACTGTGGCAAATCCTCCACATACATAGATCTTCCAACACTACAGCTAGGGCTTATTGACACCTTTAGGCCAAAACACTATTTCTGCTGCTGTTGCTAAAACTTCAACCTGCGTTGGTTCTGAATTTAGTACCCTAAAAGCTAAAATGGACTTAATTTTTTTCCCCTATCATGTGTATCTTTTGTTCCTTTCATCTTGGCGGGTTCCTAGCCTCTCCCTATCCAACAATTAGGTTCACTACCTTTCTGACACAACTGATTTTAACTTAGCAGCCACTCTCAGCCCCAATCAGATTTCTGTATTATTTCTGCATTAAAATCTGGCAGCTAGACGCTCCTTTTGACTTCCCATTTAGTACTGACAGCAGAAGAGCAACAAACTTCCTGCTCTCACATCAAGCCCGGCATGACTGAAACCAGCTAAGTCTTGCAGTTGTTCAGAAAGTCATACTCAGTCCCGAGCTGCTGCATATCAACCACACAGAGATCTTTAGCARCAAAGCCTGATTGAGCAGGGGTGAATCACAAAGCTTATCCCACTAAAATATAGACATTTTTGTATAGAAAACACTGCAGATGCATCCCTGACACCACTTGCTCACTGCTAACCCAAAAGGTAAGTGTAAGTGTTCCAAAAGAGAAAAAAAAACAAAAAACCCACAAACTTTCATCAGAATTATCATTGTGAAAGATCAGCTCAACGCATCCTGAACACGTTCTCTGTGTATTGTTCTCCAAGAGTTAAAGTT
This sequence comes from Phoebastria nigripes, assembly GCA_035582835.1. Lineage (NCBI taxonomy): Eukaryota > Metazoa > Chordata > Aves > Procellariiformes > Diomedeidae > Phoebastria > Phoebastria nigripes. The sequence goes on from JAYKAV010000120.1 coordinate 163,397, forward strand.
TTCCAAAATAATTACTTTTCGTACATGCTCTATAATACTCATCTTTTTGATTGGATTTGTAAGGTTTTAGCTGTGAAYGTATGTTTGTAAGAAACCTGCATTAGAGAAAAATTCTCAGTGCTCAAGTGACGCATTTGCAAAAAGTTACATGGTCTCTTGTAGCTTCCTGTCTACTCTGAATACAAAATTTCATGGACAATAATGACCATTTCAGGGAAGCCAAATATTTAGAGTCTCTTTATTTTTAAAAGAAACTTTTTGCAACAGCAACAAGAAGCCAAGAAAGAAGGATCAATCCTTCTCATCCACAAAACTATATGCTGTACAGGCTTGAAGCTGAAAAAGACTCCTGGGCTCCTTTTTGCAGCTGTGTGTGTTTGTTGCTCCAACACAGCATCAGATAACTCCATTAGCTGGTATGCTAGCAAAGGAACATCTTCAAAAATATTGCAGCAGTCAGTTGTATAGATACGTCTCCATGTGTATCATAACAGAAACACCTTTGCTTTCTGGTGACCTGTTCCAAGTATGATGGAGAAAAAAGGTGTATGTGTATGCATGGTGATATATGACTCTATACTCTTAAACATCACTGTATTTTATGTTCAAAAGTTTTGTATGGAGGCCTGTATGTTTATCTCTGGGCTGGTTTGCAATTTGAATGTATTCCCCTTGGAAGGATACATTTTTTTTTTTTTTCCTTTTTCTTTCCTCAGTTAAAATATTCACAGTAGAAATGGACAGGCACATTGCAGCCGTTCATGTTTGCCTGTACAATGGTTTTTACACTGTGAACACAGGTGCAGTTAGAACTGGGAATTTCAAGGCATCATGTTCTCATGATGCATTCAAAGTCGTATTCCCTGTAGCCCTGCCTATGTAGTCAGACCAATAAAACCGGTAACGCTCTCACAGCAAAGTGCAGATCTCCATTCTCCTGTGCATCAGAACAGTAAGAAACCTTGCATGGTACCTAAATACCAAGTTTTTGGGTAATATTGTTGACTTCAAGTTTTGCAGTTTTATTTAGTTATCATGGCTCAGCTGGGATATGCTSTTGTTGAGGTATGTATAATTTGAAATGACATAAAATACAAGGCAGACTATGTTACTATTAAGAAAATGTAGATTTTAAGCAATGCAATCACCGATAACAAGTAGCTTACACAGGCACTAAATGCTATAATACATAACACCAGGCTATTTGAAGAATGACATAGCTTAACCCAAAAAGCATAAACACAATTTATGGCCTAATATTTTACATGCAAACTAGGACTGCTCTGTGAGATGATATTTCCTAGAAAATAAAACATTCATTCAAGGTTATATATGTGCAGTTGTAAGTTTGTGCATGTATACATAAATACAGGAGCATAACTGCATGTACACAGACTAATGAAGATAACTATGTTTTAAAGTTATGTTTTGCCCTTTTAATATAAGACTGCAATAATAGAAGCAGTGCCTAAATAAACTGATGACAAGAGCTTCACAGATGATAGTCACATTATTTCTTATTTGCTCCACCAAATAAAGCCATAGAGCATATTAACTGTTTTGAAGAAAACTGTTCATATATCAGGATACAGTGTCAATTTTGGGAAGGTCTTTAATAAGCACTGTCTTGTCATGCCATTTATGTATATCTTCTGCTTCCAAGTATAGGACCATTTTGTACTGGACCAGCTGCTATTTTTTCATTATATCTTGAAATATATTAGCACATAACTAAGGTAAACTTGTAAAAAGAATGGTCTAACACTTTCTGTTACAAAACTTAACTGCCAGAGACAAGTGGTATTATTTATATAATACAAAGAGTAAACATTAAAGACACAGAGAAAACAGCTTGAGGAATAGATTAGAGGGTACTTTGTAGAGTATGCTGTCATAAGAGGTTGCAGGCAGTTTCTTTGAAGCTAATGTACTCAAGTTTCCTGAGGCTGGTGCAGCCTAAGGCTGGAGCATCATGTGAAGGAGACATATTTCTGTCTAATCCTGCTGAAGACAGATAAGTCTGCCAATTGAGACTGTGCAGGCCTGACAGCCAACGGCACCAGCTTTGTAATAGCAAAAGATTGATGCTGAAATACCAGAAATGGAACAGCACTTTTTGACAGCAAGAAAACAACATGTTTGACAAGAAATTGGAGACAAGATCTTTTCCAGTCAAAAAAGATGTCTGTTCATAGAAAGCATCAAATATACCTTGCTAGCAAAGTTCAAGATTCATTTGATTGCTGATATTTTATACTTCTTCCTTTCAGAGGTATGGTAAAATTTAAAGAAACGTGAATGACACTTCTGTATTCCTTATGCTTCTCAACAAGGCAATGTCCTCTGTCATTTCTCCCTCAACAGGGAACACTAAATAAAAATTTGAATTGGGGTTGACAAAATCTTTAAGGTATTTTATGATATTCACTGTATTTAGCGTTCTCAGAGTTATCTTTCATATGTTGCTTTATTCATTGAGGTTTGGAATTGATTTAGGGAGCTTTTTACAATCTTACGATAATCCATTTTTTCATCCTCATTTCCTCCAAAGCTCTGCATTAACAACTAGGCTTGACATTCTAGGCTATTTCAGCAAAAGACAAAGCTCCCATCAACTCAAGACAATACTTCATCACAAACAAAAGAAAGGATTAGATCCAGTGACCAGAGAGAAGAAGAAAA
>JAYKAV010000120.1:167434-200720 GCA_035582835.1 Phoebastria nigripes
TATTTCTTTTTTTTTTTTTTTTTTTTTTTTTTGGGGGGGGGAGTCATTACATATACTAGCATTTTCTGTTCAAATTATTTCCTTTTTTTGGTGAAAGCAGGTATATGTCAAGCACTTAAAAAACTTGCCTTCAATTATGCTTAGGCAGAAGTGAACCGAACCTGGGCTTAGATATCTTATCTGCACGAAGAGATGTTGACTTATTTTAATTACTATCCTATAAAATTAAAACCAAAAYGACAAGAAATTATATGCTTAAAGAAATAGATAAATGTTTACCTGCTGGACACAAGACAACCTATTCTATATCTGTTTACAGAGATCTGTAAGAATATCACATTATTAAAAAAAAAAAAAATCTCTTTAAAGCAAGTTTACCTTGTCCTGAGTCAGGTTGATATTAAGTACACAAACTGCGACAAAGTTATTTTTGTCAGACTATATCACCACACTTAAAATTAACTATGATTGCTAAGGGCATTTTCACCTCGGCCATTATCCTAGTAAAAGGCTGATGGCATTGTTAAATGCTCTCCTAAATCTTGAGCAGAGAATTCTTTAACAAATCAGAGGAATCAATCTTGGGGGAAGAAGGAATGAAAAATACTGAAAGTTAAATAAAGAGGCAAACACTGGCCTTCAGATGCTATAGTGCCATACATTCAGTGCATACATTTTTCATGTGTGGTGAAGAAAATGCTCTAGATTTATAATACTTAATGTAGTTTACTGTAGATCACTTAAGAGACTGAGAAGTAGACATCGTCTTCTGGGTTGTGGGGTTTTTTTGGTTACCCCACCCCACCCCCCGATACTGCTTCATCTGTTAATTCTGCTAAAAAAAATAAAAAAATTAGAGGCTTTTCTCTTCCTCTGACTATTCCAGAAAATGCCAAAAGTATCTCACTGACTTCCACATAGTCAATACCCAACTTCATTATCTGATTTCTCTATTTGGTGCCTATTATTTTGAATCTCAAAATCCTGCTCTAAACTCCCAAACCAAACTTCTAACGTATTCTACCTCCTTTTTTTGTTTTCCTGGATCTGAACAAGTCATCAAGGAAAGTATGCTAAATCCACACAGACAACAGCTGAAACCGAGTTTCTAGTCTGGAGGGATATCAGGCAGGATGTACATGAAGGAAGCAAGCCTCATTTCTAGCATCCTCAAGGATTCAAACAGGAACTGCAAGTCTCCAGAAAAGTCTGCCTCTGGTGGTAGCTGTGATGGAGGTATATAAAAAAGCAAGCTTAAAGAAAGCTTAAATGAGGAAAATTTTACATATATACCAAGTAAAACCAATTAAATAAGCCAGTACTTTGTTCGTAACTTCTATAAGTTACTTTAAAGAAGCAAATCTTAACAGTTGATTGTCACATTCACAATCCCTTTGGCTTCATAAAAGCAAAACGAACAACAGATATCAGAGATTTCTTTTCAGGGAAACTGCTTCCCCTTTCTCTAAACTAAATCATAAAATATGCTGTTTTATTCTTAAACCTTGTAATTGGCAAATGCATTTGCAAACTGCACTCATTGGCTGTGTACACCACACCGTATACAGTATTTTTCATTTTATTGTTAAACTTTTCCCTTAAAGCATTTAAATATTATCATGCCCCTGGTTAGACAGGTCAAACATTAGCCTATCAAGATTTCTGAAAACACACCATTACTGCAACAACATTCTATAAGACTACACGATGCTAAGATGTCTTTTTTATCCAGTTTGCAAACTCCAAAGAAAACACGTGATGAACAAGATCAGCTGTTATTACTCAACAAGAGCCTGTGATCTCAAATCGTTTATGGTAAGCCAAGAAATATTTTACTAACATAGCCACATTACCAATACCTTTTTATCTGCAACAGAAAACACTATAAACTCTGGATTCTCTGATACTCTGATTACTTTCTAACCAGCAGTGCAAAACAACTTGATACAAACAGTGAATGCCTTAATCTCCACAATGGGTAGTTGAATGCAGTGTCATACTCATTAGCAAATGGGTAGGTAGCTTGAAAGTCCATCTCTGCTGTCAACCACATTGTTTAACCTAAAAGTAATAGTGAACTTAACAGCATCTCTACAACTGCTGTTATGTAGACATGCAGAATGCTGTGGTGCTTGGTGGAGGAGGCTACCTCCGCAAGTGTCACTGTAACAGATTTTAGACATGTCAAGAGCATTCAAAAAAATTCAGTCTTTTCCTCTCCCATTATGTGACATGCTGCACTGTGAACACTGAAATAAAAATAATATCTAATCCTGAAAATACATCAAAACAGGATAGCTTAAAGAAATGCTTCACTGAAAATGTCATTTGCAATCTCATAGGTCCTATTAAATATTAGATATTGCTCAAATGCCATTTATTAGGAGTCCAACTGTTTGCAGAGCTTGGTATCCAGATTGTGCCATTCCCTGCCCAAGTTCTGCTCTCTCTTGGCTAACTCAAGAACTGCAACTGAGTCACAAGCACAGACAAAAATAGGAATTGCCATTACAGATGATCTCAATAATCCATCTAGTGCTGTGTCCTACCTCCAACAAGGACATATGCTTTAGAAGATATAAAATGCCCTTACGGATGAAGTCTAACCAGTGATAGGTGAAGTCTCTTCCTAACTACACAGTGTAAGTGCTGTGAAATACTCCCCAATAGGCAGATAAAATGCATTCAAATAAATTCTGCCCTGAATTACTTTATAAAGCCAGTATCCTTATTTACTTTATAATAAGGTAGGGGCATATAACAATTTTTAAAACCTTTGATGTACAGTAAGGAGCATGGAATGCATAGACATACAAAAAAAAGTCAGGCTGATATTGAATATTACTATCAAGTCAGTTTAGTTTCCTCCTTATGCACAGTTTAGCAAGGCAAATTGGATAGGCAGTATTTATAAAGTGCAGCCCAGAGACTAGAAATTACTATTTCCCACAAGCAATCTCCTTTTGTTAAACAAAACCAACCACCACACAAACCACAAACCAACCCAACCCACAAACAAACAAAAAACCCYCCCCCCCCCCAAAAAAAAAAAAGCATACTTGAAGAGAATGTTCTGAGGACAGCACAACTAAGGCATGCAAAATGAAAGGGAGGGTAAAGCCATGGTGAAAGGATGCCAGCAGGCCACAAAGTACACGTACTTTTTGAGGATAAATTAGGCAAGACATRAGGGTGGAACAGGCATTAGGTACCACAAGTTTATGAATATGAGATTGCCAAAATAAAAACACATTCACTTTGTATCACTCTAATTAGTTTTGAAAGCAAAAAGCTTACAAAAGGGTGCAATAAATTTCAGTGCACAGACACTGGATTTTAGAGTTACCTTGTACAGGTCGCATTTCTTTATTTAATGACTAAGTAGTTCAATTTGATATCATTGTACTGTTTACCAAATCAAAACCACTGAAGTGTGATCATGCAAAGCTGTTCGTAATGTTATTTACTAGCATTTTTTATTTCCTGCTTCTCCCTCTAACAAATTCTTGGCTTTTAACTGGTTATGGAATATGATTAGTTATTTGAATTAGAGCTAGGGGGATTTAGGTCTCCATAGCCATTGAAGTGATCTTTACTGAGCAACATTCTACATTTTGCTAAATAGAATTTTAGAAAAAATTACTTAAAATGACTGAACTGATCTGGTTTCCTGTATTTTTAAAAGCCGTATTATGGTCAAAGCTTTCAGATATAGCCTCTCTAATATCTTCTGCTTACTGATCTCAAATAATTTGGAGAAGTTTACACTGATTATTATGAAAAACTCATAGCTGCAAACATCAGTTTCTCATGGTAAGTTACAAAACAAACAAACAAAAATGCATATTTAAAATTAAGTATACAAAGTAAAGTCAAGCTCATTCACATCTTCATTTGAAAAAGAAATTGGATGCATTTCGTTTTTACACATACTCAAATTGTTATGTTTTAGGTAGCATTCTCAGCATGCTACAGCAGGCAGCTTTGCCTTATTAACTACTACGCTACTGACTTCCACATATCATGGTGGGGTTTTTTGGGTTTTTTTGTTTGCTTGTTTTAAGAGAAGAATGAATAAATTAAATACTGCGGAGAACAGTACCAGGCTAGTAATTCACTATCTTGACCTTTTGGCGGGAATGTACTGTACCCAAGGTTTCAGGTAATTACCAGAGCTGTAGATAACAGTCAACATTAAATCAGTGTTGACTAGAGATATACAAAGCCAACTTTCCAATGAGTTTTCATCCACCAAATATAGCATATGATTTCACAATACATGTTCAAGATACAAACCATTATTGAGGACACGATACGAACAAGGAGAGATGTGTTGTAAAGACAGGGTATGTTATAGCTTTGTTGAATGAAATGCCACAAAATAAATTTGCAATACAAGTGGCTAGTCTGTGTGTTAACGAAATGAAATCAACTTCCTAAGAACTGGCATGGATCTTGCTGATGTCCCAAATATTAAACACAAAGCCAGGCTTAGAGTTGGATAATGAGGTGCATTTTACTATTTTCTGCATTTCATAAAATAGTTCTCCAAACACTTAAGGCAGGGTATATAAGTCAGAAAAATAGTTGTCAAAAATGAAATAAAATCTGGAAAGAGAAACAGACAGAGCACCCAAGACAGTCCTTACTGCTTTTTGTACACTAGGTAAATTTTTATCCCTATGCATATCCTTTTTAAATTGAAAAAGGAAATGTTTCATATGGTCACCTGTTTTAATATTTTCCACATTAATTCTTTTACTATGCATTTAATCTAAGATTCCTCTCCTCCTCCTGTGTTTCTTCTTGCCTACCCTCTTCATTGTTTTTCGTTTAACTCCCTTTTCTAAGGGAAAAGTACAAGAACAAAATGAAACTAAACCTGTTTTTCCACAAGCAATTATACTCCCTCTGTATTCTCACTATTGTTTCCTTCTGGTTTATTCTTAATTCTCTTTTAGTCTCTCTTCTATTCTGCAAGTGTATCCTTCTATACTTTTTTGTTTTTTCCCCCCCATCAGTTCCTCGAGTTCTTTGTCTTCTTACCACCACCATTGCTTTATGCATGTAAACATTCAAGGTTTCTCTCCCCACATGCCCCCAGAAGGCAAACCACAGAGCTCCCTCGCCCATTCCCAGTGCTTCCCTCTCATTTACAGACACCACCAGAGCAGAAGGTGACAGCTGGCAGGTCTAAAAGCCACTCCATAACCCCTCCTTACAYTCCTGCACTGGAAGGCAACAGCAGTTGGTATTTTCTCCTTTCCGGAGGTTAAAGTAACAGAAACTACAGAGGTATACAGTTGTCATAAGAAAGCCTTCTTATTATTTTTCCTTAGCTGGGGAACAAAGTCCTCCTTTCTCTTGAGGAGAATTCATTATCAAGGACAAGTCAGGTAAGAACACCAAAGTTGATGTTCCCACCCTCTCAATGAGAAAGCAAAGCACCTATTTAGAGAAGAACCATAAGGTGCCCAAGCTTTCCACAGAACGATTTGTGCTTGCGCAAACTGGCTGGAGGAGGATTTTGGTATCTCTCGAAAAATGAGATCATTATTACAACAGAAGAAACAAGATTACAGACTTGTAGACTACAGAAGATTCCAAACAGCCATCTTTCAAAAGCCACTGATTTCCTGAGCTTAAAAAAAAAAAAAAGTTTCTCCAAGAGCTACTTGCAAATTAACACTCTTTCCAAGAGAACTGCAGTTGCAAAAATATCTCTCTGAAACAGCCCTCTATTTTAGTTGTGTTTGTTCAGAAATAAAAAGTTCTAGAAAGGAGAAAACAAAGCTAGCCTTAAGTGATTTTAAAAAAATTAAAAAGTCATTATTTCTTTCATTAATGAAGAAAAAGAGTAGGGGTTTGCCATGAAAAGGTGGTGGGGTATTTCTGGGGTTTGGTTTTTTGTTTTGTTTTGGATTTTAAGTTATGATGCAACATCTTAACGTAGAAGTACATGTAACACCGCCAGGTATGCTCTGGAGACCTAACATGTCCCTGCAGCGAGGGGCAATTCAGAGCATGGGATCCCAGCCTGGGGGCAGGCTGCCAGTCCTGCGGGTCTAAAATATTTTCCAAGCATCTGTTTAAACTTTCTTCGGTTCCTCTGGAAAACCCCAGTCTGAATAGTAATTCCAGTCATCTAATCAAACACCCTGCTAAGAAACGTCTTATGGGAGCAAATTATTCAATTCCACAATTCAAGAACATAGAAAACTTTGTTTTAGATYAAGCTGTTGGGTCCTCCAAAAATACAGGACTTAAGCACAATGGTGCTATTAAATTTTTCTACAGAAATGTACAATTTGTCAAAATTCTCCATATCCATTTTGAGAAGAACTAATTAATATTTTTCAGACACATCCCTTCATCACAGTCTATGAATATATATTCACTCTTAAGATTAATTGTTACATTTTTGTTTGGTGAATCCAACCAAATTATGTGAGGAAGGTAAAATGCAAGCTTTGTCTTCCTTATAGTCAGTGAAGAAAGACTGTTCAGCAAGGTGTTAACAAATAGCAAGTATCTAATGACTATAATAAAGAAAAATCTGGATGTGAAACTCTCTTCCAGTCTCACAAAGTTTTCTCATATCTCACCAGGATGAACTCAGGACCATTTCAAGTAGAGCTGATGCATTAAAGAAGGAAAGCCCCTGAGGCACTCTCCATGGGTATGTGAGATGCAGGTTCAATTTCTATCCATCAGCTATTCTGCTGAGACTGAGGATTTAGAACTCTATCCCTATCAAAACTAATATATAATTCCTGCAACGAAGACTTGATTTTAACAAATCCATATTTCTGAGAAAGAACACTGAGAACTTTAAGAAATTCTGCAAGAGCTTTATTAGTTTTGGTGATTGCCAAAGCTTTTTCCTTCCCAGTTGTAGTTATATGAACTTAAAAATTAGTAAATCCTAGATCTTGAATCAAAACACAGAACAGAGAAGTAAATGGCCATACAGCACCACATAGCTCTATTTCAGCACTGTCTCAGAAGGGACCTAGTAGCAGATACTAAGAGAATGATTATAAGATGTATAAGATGATYGCAGCCTAAAATAACTTTATGGCTTCCAACAAGCAATTCAGGCACTATTGAGTTGGAGGTTACATCTAGACAAAAGTATTAATAGCTACCCATCCCATCCCAATTTGTCAAATTCTTTTTTGAACCCATTTATACTTTTTTGCCTCACTGTGACACAGGACTGGATCCACCACTGGAGCACTGATCTGCACATCATCATGCTTTAGAAGACAGTTTACCACAAACTATAGCACAGTAGACTGAATCAGCAGACCTTAAGATCAGAAAATATCCTTTGTTAGAAATAAGCAGTTCTGTCTAAGTTCCAACAAAATACTAAAAAGAGAAAAGGTGAGTGATTTGTGTCTTTAAGAAGCAGCCAACTTATTAAGTGCTAAGAAAAGTGTGATTTGAAAACACAGAAGAGGATGATCCGCACTTATGAATGTAATTTATTGGCACTCTTCTGAGTTACGTTCAGGGCTTTTACCCTTAGGGTAACAGGAGCAATCATATGAGAATGCTCCCTTTATGTAATATTTGCATGGGAAAAAAAATCTGACAAAACACCACAGAAAGATATCTTCCACCTAAGCATGGGTACTTTCAAGAAGCACCAGAAATATTATTTACAGACTGATTTTCTGGAGTTACACTGCTAGGTTTAATTTCTGTGTAGTCTTCATAAGGATTAATATATTGAATACAGCTTTTCTGTTCAGAGACATGATTTATTGCATCCATTCTAACTTGAACCTTGACTTTTAGGATCAACCCCTACTTTCCTTGTTCTTCAATGAACAGAGCCTGCTAGGTAATTTTAAAAGGAAACTGGAAACAAGCCTCACAAGAACTAGTTGCTTTAATTCTGTACCTATATAATTATAAGGTTATTTTAGTTATGCAGAGCCTGATCTATTCATTTCTCTCTAAGTGGTTTGATAGAGCTGCACAGCCTATCCAGAAGGCTGTTAACTACCTGAATCTGCATACTAGAATATGCAATGTGTATCTCTGAAAATATTCAACAGGCCTTTGACAATATTCTTTTAATCCTGTCAAGATCATTTCTGGTAAATAAAATAGTAACATAGGGAAAAAATAATCAGACTTTAATGTATCAAAATTATATGAAATAAGCAAGAGGTTCAAAACTATTGACCCCATCCCTTTTTTCTAGGGTGTGATTTATTCCTCCTCACTGTAGTCAATGTTGGATCAATGCAGTTTTATCCCCCTGCTTACATCATCATTATAACTAATCTTTGTTTCAGTTTACGTAAGTGTCCTCCAAAGATCAAGGGGGAAAAAAAAAATCCCTGTAATAAAAAGGAAACTGATATACTGCATCAACAGCAAAACACAGAGAATACTGGGAAAATCAATAGGTTTATAGACAGATGGCAGAAAGGAAGGAAGAGAATAAAAATAACCATGCCATGCAAACCAGAAAGTATTTAATGATTTGTTTTGAATCAGCTAAGCCATTTATACTGCACTGACTAGAGAAAAAACTTTTGTAGTATCATTTCTGATGTCAGTGCTGGAATTTCAGTCCCTGAGCTACATCCTTACATGAGGTAAATACGTATATGTACCGCACATCTATGTATAAGACAACGTGCTGGTGAATAAACTTCATATATGCAAAATTTAGATTGGTTCCCTCCTCATTTTCAAAATGTATGTGCTATTTACAAGTTAGCAGGTTTCTATCAGGAACATAAAATGTACCTTTTCACAACAAAAAGGAGTCAGTTTCTCATTATGCTCTTTTCCTTTATTGGAGTCCCATTTAGGATATTTGCACAAACCTTTGATTGAAACAAGAGGCTGTACTTACTGTCATCAAATAACAGCAGGTTTCTCATTCTACAACTCAAATGTGGCCACATTTTTTTTTTGGGGGGGGGGGGGGGGAACAACAGAAACATCCAGTCAGAATGAGAAGATATTGCATTGATTTTTCTGCTGCATGAGTCAAAAAACTAAGCCACAAATATTTACGCTAAGATGAATTGTCTTAAGTAACCCACTTCTCAGCTGAAATTCTAGGTATTGTTTTTAGTCCTGTAGTTCTCCCATTGATGACTGTTAATAACCTAGAACCACCATTACTATCTGCATATCTTTCCCTGAACTAATTATAACAGTAATCAAAAGGGTTGATATCATTGTAACTTTAGGGGACACTCAATACCAAAGATACACATTGGAATTTGTATTAGGATACAGTTTTTATTCCTGTATCATTAGAATTAGTGTTACTTAACTATTATTTCAGGCTACATTATCCAGATTATTTACTTCTATCCAGATAATCGGGATACTCCAGTAGTGTTTTATAGTTTTAGTGATTATTTCCTGATATATGCTTTGTATATTCTGCGTTCTGTTCTGTTTAAGTCCTTACAGGTTCTATTTTTCCAGTTTAAACCATTTTAATATTTCCAGTTGAAAAAAAAAAAAAAAAAACCAAAACAAAAAAGGGTTTGCTATGTTAATGTTTCTCAGGTACCTGGCAGTATCTATTAAAAAAAGCGAATGGGGCTTTTTGATGCATTTGACTAACTCCTCATTTTCATTTGAGCTATTTGCAAGCTTTTTTTTTTTTCCTTTTTCTTGGCATTATCATCCATTTTAAATGACTACCATGTCCAAACAGTTCTCACCAGATTCTAAATCAATTTCTTTCTAGAAAAAAAAAAAAAATTACCATTTTTCACAAATAGGCTTACTGAAACCTCTAAAATGAGATAAGAGTTTACAGTGTAAGGCCATACCTCATCCTTTTTGGCCAGTTTTTTCCAACACTGTTGCTCAGTTCTGTTTGAGTTTTTTGTTTTGTTTCTTTTTGTGTGTTTGGGTTTTTTTTAAACAAATCCTAGACATCTCCACTGAAGTTACAGCTACACAGCCATGCTTTAATTTTGGCAGAGCCTTCTTTACTTTTTTTAACCCCAGCAAAAAATCATGAGTAGCAAGGTAGTGCATTTTTTCTTTTCCTAGTAGGCCAACTCCCTGCTATTTTTGTCCAAATTAAAAGTTATCTAGATCAGTGTTCACAGATCTGAAGTATTATGGAAAGAATCATAGGAATCATTGATACACAAGAAATACCTTCTTATGGAGAATACTCTTCAGAAAAAGCAATATAATTTATTTCCAGTTATAACAACTCCAGAAAGTTGTTTCCATTGTGATTTTGACAAGTTACCTGAAAGGACACAGTAGCCATCCTTGTATACCTGTAGAAGCAATATGAAATATGAACACACGAAGACAGTGATTGTTTTGGGCTTTATTACCCACTGAAAGCCCATCTAATGCAGCTGAATCACTCTCAAACACCGTGGTTTGTGGCACACTGGGGGGGTCTGCTGAGCACTATCTTGTCATGCTGGTTTGCTTCACATCCACCTGCTAAGCAGCATTAATATACAGCTAGCTAAACAACCTCTTCTCCTGGAAAGTGTTAGTGGCTGGCATCATAAGTGTCTTTGATCTATAGGCAATCACAGACCTTGAAGTTGTAGTGTAGTTAGTATGCTCATCATTCAGGCTAAATAAAAAGCCTGAAACAAAACAATTAAGCTTCTTTATGGCRTGAGATAAAGAAAATAATAGATGCTACCATTAAAGATACTGAAGCTACGTGGCAATAACAGAGCAAGAATTAACTGGGAGAGAAAAGCAGCACTTCTCAGGTGACTAATTCCACACACAGGAGTGGGCACATGGGTAAGTTTGAACTGAAAACATCAGGAAAAAAAACAGGAACTCAAGGAGAAAGCTCCAAACACAGGAGAAGACATTAAAAACCATGAAGCTGAGGAGGCACTGGGATACCTAGAAACCGCACCAAGGAAAACGTCTACCGTATTTAGGGAAGCAGGATAACTTATACACATTTTATAAAGAAACAAACAAACAAACAAAAAATCTGATAGTGCCAGTTTTTTTTTTTTCTAGTGGAAACCACTCAGAGCCATGGTTGGGTATTGATTGTCGCAGGGATTCCCAAAGTTGCTTTTCTCGAGTACTGGCAATGGCCAGCCATGGGTGATGCTAGGGGAAGGGATGGTGGTGCTCAGTACATATATTGCTGGTGGCAGCTATAGATACCAGCCCTGTACCAGATGACATATATACAAATCAGGTATGCTTCTCCACTCTCTCCAACTGTACTCTCCAAGCAGACATCCTTGTGCCCTCCCCAACAGCAGACCCTTACCCAGCAATACTTGACTTGAACAATCACACCTTCAACCACWTTTTGTTGCATTTCCCTAGTGTATGACCTATCTCCAGCTGTGTGCTCCTGCTCTGGAATCAGTCCTAATCCAGACATGCATTGGCTTGGCTACAAAGTAAGTACTGGCCCTTCATCTGTGCACAGGTGCTTACAGGAATAAGAAGCCAGCTCCTGACTGCCTGCAGTAGTCATGACATACAGAAATTGAAAAGTACATTCCAGCTTTCCCCTACCTGCTGTCTAAAAAAGTATCATATGCTAGCAGCATGAAAATTGCATCAAGTTTATTTCAAATTCCTTATATTTTTCAGCCAGCTGTGAATAACAAAGCATGCATACAGAATTAGTTGCACATGAATCAGTATAAGGTTCTTTTCCTCCTCATACTCGGGCACAGTGGCACTTTCAACACCACCTTCTCTTGTTCATTCTGCATTAGTCACAATCAGATAAACTGCTTAGGCTCCCTCATTTAATAGGCTTCTCATACAAATCACTTTTTAAAAAAATCTTTTTCTGGCTGCGGGCTGCTCAGATGCAATTACAGCTTAGCTCCTAAATTTACTTCTGTGAATTTAGTAAGGTCCTGATTTTGAAAGGAATCTTATTTAGGTATTAGAAAGCTTGATGATTTTGATATTTAAAGCCAAATCACATACTACTCAAAGATGCCTCTTCTGAAGTTTTTCTTGCATCTTTCTGGAATTCAGCACTTGAACAGAACCAAAGCACGTCCAGCAGGTTTTCCACTCTGGAATTTGTTGCTTACTAACTGAAAACCCGCATGTCTTTATGATCCTCAAGAACAATAGTACTTTAGCAAGTCCAGCTAAAATGAAACCAGTCAGGTTATTTTACTTCTTCAGCAGGGAAATGTGTTGTGAAGCAGCAAGGTCACAGCTCATGAGGCCATATCACAGAACTGCAACCAGACCCATTAATAAAAGGAGCAATGGAAGTTCATTGTAATTTACTGACTGTTATACAAAGTGGTATTCCAAAGAGTTATTCTTAGTGGCAGAATCAGAAGACTTTCCATTACTGCAATATGTAAAAAAAAATATTCACAAAGACATCTACAGATATTACTGCTGTTAAGACCCTTGGGTTTTTTTGTTTGTTTGGTTTGGTTTTTTTAAACCTTTTTTCCTCTCAGGTCTTCTACCATCATGTTACCAAAAGAATACAGAATATGGAAAACAGAGTTTGGCTAATTCCAGCACAAAACATAAGAGTCAATTAGTGAGACAGTGAGTCAATCATATTTCTCTAAAGCAAAGTACCACCTGAGAAATAAAATATTGCTGTGTAAGCTGAAAGCGGAAAGAGAAGCTGTTTAATTTCTTCCTACTTTCTTTAACTTATCACAACACTTACTGAAAATGATTTGGATACATATAATATAAAAAATCAAGGAAGGATTACAATAGGATCCTATCTGCCACAAAAGCTCTACTCCCACTGGTAATAACATAGTTATTATGCCTCTTGTAATATTCTCTATGAACGTGGCTGTGTGTCAGTGGGTCAATTAGATTTATGCTTTCCTTAATTTTGTTCTTTCCTGTTAAACTGCCATTATGATAGGACTAGCACTTTGATAAAAGAACTAAGTGTCTTTATCCAAAGGCAGCAGTGGAATCCGAACGAACTATGCCATATTTATGTAAGTAATCACAACTAAATTACTAATACTGCTGCACATCTGAGAGTTAGTGGAAAAATACGTAAGAGCAGATACCTGCTCAGAGACCAATTTGTGTAGGGAACCATTTCTAAGGGTTCCCAGAAAGCAGTCAAGCCACTGACAACCCACCCAGCTAGAATTAATGTTTTTCTATAAAATATACCATTTTCCCCTCTGGCTTTTGATAGTACATTACAGGGAAACAGTGTTTGCCTTTTGTATGTATATTATGACTATAGGGTCAGCAGGTTCAAAGAGCATAGTATATTGAAAATTAGGCATCTTCCAGATTAATGAATTCATACATACTGGTGGAAAGCTAGAAAACAGATCTTTTGGACAGTGGAAAAATTTCAAAAAGCATATTATGACCCAACTTGAAGATATCAACCTATAAATCTGGGGGAAATAATCCTAAACTTAGTGCCATCACCTACTGCATTGGATGTGCATCTACTTTCTAGAGCAGTTTCCTATTAGAATTTTAACTGGGTAGAGAGAAATTAAATACAATATTTAGAATTATGGAAACCAAAGAAACATATACCTTTTGTTCAATTAGATATATATCCAACTGTTGACTAAATGCAAAAAAAGTAACTCATATGGGAACTGCATTATTGATTTCTTTTTTCCTATGGGACAAAGCAGAGTTATAAAAATAATTGTTTTCACATGGCTTTGCTATACTTAAATTATTCCTGCTGTAGTTACATTATGCCTAGTACAGAAAAAGCCTCTTGGGTTTAATCTAAGCCTTACTGAATGTTATTAGATCATACCTATTCAATTAATGTTTCTTTCTGTACACTATACATAGCCTAAATTCTGTCAACAGCCAAAGTAGTTGGCCATTCAGGTTCCACGTGCAGTACTATTTGTGGATACCCTGTGGAATCTATATGCCAGAAGGCATTATATTTAAACTACAAGAACAGGTGCCCTGAGTTAATATGATACAAGGAGACCAACTGTGTTACATCTCTAGGTTTTTGCCAAGTGTAGTCCAAATTTTTCTGTGGTTTTAGCAAGTGCTTTACCCATTACATGCAAAACCCGTATCTGACCACTGTTTTGGCACACCACAAATTCAATGAAACTTGAAGCTGAGAACAAGCTGATAATCTAACTCTCAGTTGTGAGCCAGAATTCATTCTGAAGCATACAAATATTTGCTATAAGACACAGTGAGTGACATAAAAGTGTCCAATATACCAAGACTGAAGGAATATATGAAAAGGACTTGTGGAAGGCAGTCACCACAAAATGTATTATTCGATACTCGAGGAGACATGTCCTCCATTATGAGACKTGGACAAACTTGCTGGTGCATGAGTTTAAGTTTCTTTCCTATTTCATAGATCTGTAGCTGTGCAATGCAGGCATGAATGCAAGAGAAATGTTTCAAGATGGTGACCTCAGACATTTGTGAGAGGAGTCTCTTAACAGTTAAGAACTTCCAGAACCCTGTCACCCCAATCTGAGTGTTATCTTTGGCCTCTACTCTAATACAACATCCTGCCATAATTAATCAGCAATATTTCTGAAAAAGAAATTGCAATTTATGTTGAGAATGATACGAGCAGAGATGCTGCTGGGCTGTTATCAGTGGCTACACTGAAGGGCCAAAAGGCAGAATCATAGTCTGTTAGAGCAGAGCAAGTAAGCACGCACACTCACAAGAAAATAGGGACACCCGAGCTGAAGCTGATGGGGAGGAACCAACATTTGAGAATTTCAGAAGCTTCACTTGACATTAAGGTCTGCGATGAAGGATCACCAGGGAATCAACACCAGCCAGAAATTACTGGAAAGAAAATAAATATACTGTGAAAAACTAAAAATCAAGATCAACCAGAAAGGTACAATTGTGAACAGAACTGTCAATGTAATTAAAAAACAGCAACTAGAATTTGGTGCAGGGTCATGACTTCAGAAAGAAATTCTGTTTGTTGGCACATATTACTCACAACCGTGCTATGCATACAAATAAAATACTGACTACCGCACGGTACCGTTAAGCAGCATATCACAAAAGGCCACCAAAACAACTTGGAGGGTGCTTATTTCAGAGAGAAAGGTTATTCCCCTATAATTCCTTCTCTCTTGGTTTCTTCAAGATGTCAAATACCAGACTAGGTGAAGATTCCTGTGTTACTGACCTCGGTGCATTGCCATGCAACACAGACTTTAATGCAAGGGGAAGTGCCTTCAAGACAAGGCTGCACAAAGGTATGCAATATAAGCCACTTGATCACCAACATTTCATTAAGATCTCTGCAGCCCCCTCATCTGTGTGCCCTACTGTTTCCTCTGTCCTGACAGAAGAATCAGGACACACATTAAGTAAACCATAATCTGCCTTCTCTGACGGTCACCCTCCTGTTTCTTCCCGTAGCTGTGCACGCAGCTGAAACTCCACACTGAAATAGAAAGCATGGAAAGATACCAGACAGAGGAGGACAGAGGAACCCCAGGTTATTGCTCTGGCTAGAGAAGGACTGGTTAAGCAACATGGTCTAAAATAACTGGATGAGATACCAAGGAAAGTAATAGTAAGCAAGATATTGCGTCAGGTGGAAAATTCAGGTTCAACAGTATGTCAGCTAGTAGTCCCATGTTACTATGGAAATGCAGTGTGACAATTTAAATATCTGCGGCACCATCTGAAATTTTAATCTCCTTTCAGAAACATTCACAAAGTTAGTAGTAATAGCAAAAACATGCATGTTTGTCACTTACTGTTGCTAATGCTGTACACTTCATCTGCACAGTACCATTCCTTCCAAGTTTGTCAATATATATATTCAAATAATATATTCAAATTTGTCAGTCAACTATAAATCCTTCTTCAATATGCAAAGCAATTGAGGTACAATGGAGAGAAGTGCAAGAAGTGTAAGAATGAATGCATCAGTAAGTTTCCAGAATTCAGAAATTCCACTGAGCACAATACATATTTATTTTATGAAGTTATGTTGACAAAAACAGAATTTTTTTTTAAATATAGTGGGTTATCTCCCTCATTTGTTCTGCTTTTTCAACAGCAAGCATTTTTATTCATCCATTTAACGTATTTTACTTAACAGCTTCAGTTAAAAGATCTGCAACTGTAAATACTGCCCGAAACAGCTAAATGTTGATTTTGTTAATATAATTATATTTTTAATGTTTACTCATGTATTTCATAAAGTGTAACAAAAAAAAGAGTCTAGCACAGAGTGTGCTAGCACAGAGTGTGCTGGCACACTGTTTTTTTCCCCTCCCAATTATTTTGTTTTCTTACAGAAATTTTAAAAAGCCTCCTTCTGTCCGCTGAGGCACCATCACAACCAGCCACCCTTTAGTCAGACATGTTTGCTGAAGGTGCCACAAACCTATTTGTGTAAATTATGCATTTTATTGACTAAGTATTTCGTAATTCCACTAAAAAAAAAATTAGTCAATTTCTTAATCATACTCCTTGTTACTGACTTTTTAACAAACATTTTACACTTCTAGCTGAGTATCACAGGGCACTATGACAGTTGTAGAGGTCTTGAACAATCAATCATGTTCTTATTTACAATTTCCATTGATCAAGATGTCACCTAAGTGAAGATCAGCATCAGACTTTTTCCTAAGCAGATGCATTCCCCATTGGATTTTATGCATTAGACGGAAACGGTGGAGAAGGTCCCAGGTAGATATGAGGGTGCATTGAGCACTGTGCTGAAACAGCCTCCAGAAATCAAGAGGAATTTCTGCAATTCTGCCATGGGGATACTGAGTGATCAATAGGTATCTAATTTAATTGTCTCTAAAAATCCATTTGCATTCCCATTTCAAAGATAGATACCAATACTCCAGTAAGTTTAATTTTAAATGTATTTTGATGACTCCTTTCCCCTAAAAGGGAGATTTTGTGCAAGTGGTTTTAAGTGCATTAAAAAATCAGTTTGTGTTTGTGACTTGCTTTGAACTCTGCTTTTAAATAATGACGAGCCTATTGTGCTCCAATCCACTTAGCTACACTAAAAAAAAAGTCACTGAAATTAAAGTGACTTTATAAGCTTCCAGTTATGAAAGTCTTCCATTGTTTTAATTACTACGTTTTCCTACAGCACCTCCTGCAATTGTTGCATTGGTGGTGCATGGGACAGATAAGCTGCTCTGTTCTACACTCCACAGCACGCACAGCAGATGGATCCATACTTTCCACACAGATAAAACATCATAACAGGTAGAACAAAGAACTGATGACTACTCTCAAGGTACCACAGGAAGCAGAACACACTTTTGGCCTCTGAAAGGATAACGACTGCTGATTGTGCAATAGTCTTTGGGAACACACTAATGTGTTGACTGAAACATTTAATTGGTTTCAGGCACGTGTCACCTAACTCGTAAGACGACATCATCATCTTCAGACACTGTTGGTCACTAGATGATGGAAAGACAAAGTGAACCTGTGCTTGCCCTCTCATATTCTGCAAACCACTGTACTTTATAATATATTTTAGGGACTACTTAGGCAATGCTCACATTTTCTTTCTCTGTCCTCTTAAACCATATAGGAAAATGTTTTCCAACTATACTTAAAACAATAAACAATAGATTTCTTCTATGAAATCCAAGTTCAAAGTTCTTACAAACAGGTTATAAACCATTCTTTTTTCTCTAATCTACAAGAACTCACTTGCTTCTTGCTTCGTTGGAAAACTGATTTCTAATAAAGTTATCTATGTAGTCTGCAAGTGAGAATACATTTGTTTAAATGCAGAATTAGTGAAGAATTAATACTGAGCTTATAAAGTGAAAGATGGTAAAGATTAAATGTGCAGCAGCAGATTCATTAAACTAAGTGCACCTAAAAAATGAATGCACTGCCTTAATAAGTACATAACTGTATGTAAGACTTTCATTAGAGCTTTTGAAGTTTCTTTTAATTTTTTCTTGGACAAAAATTAGTGTTACACATGGTAAGTATTTCAACTAGATAGTCAATAAGCAATCTAAAATTTTGTACACATGGACTGAACATAGAAATCAGTCAGCCAGCTGAAGTGCTACATGGTTTCCAGCTTATAGTTTCCTCCAATTAAGAATAGATAAACCTCATCACAATTCCATTAAACAATTCAGTCATAAGAATTGTAGCTATAGAAACCCTGCCAACTTAATTTCTTCATTATTTCATGTTCTTGTCTCATTGTTTAATGATCCTGGAAAATAATACAACATGGACCATAAATCACTCAGTTCAGTGAAATGGTATATGAGCTGTAGGTGTTGCTCTGGACAAAGAAAATATTTGACTCTGGTGCAAGTGGTGTTCTTCCACCTGCGCGTGCTAGATGAATTAGAACTGGGAGCTTTTAACTGATGCTTGCAGCAAAGTAGACCTTTAGTTTTTCCTTTTAATCTACAAATCTGAGAATTTGTTTTCACGTGGTCTTATTTTTCATCAAATGCTGCCATACACACACAAAAGAATTTTCTGCTGTAGCGTGGGCTTTCCATGGAAACCATCCACTGAGCAAAAATACAGTTCTGCAAATTCCACCCAGTTTACTTTTATTCCAAGTAACTTGACATGGCACTAATTAATCTGAGAGTCCAAAAAATAATTTAACATGCTGAAGATGACTAGATGTAATATCAAAGAGCACTTGCTACATTTACAACCATTTTCTTGGCAATATTTTTTGTTTTATAACTTATTTTGAGCAAAACAAGAGACAAAGTAATTTACAGTTCCACAGAACACTTGAAAACTCTGAGAAGGATAAATAAAGTCTAAAGAAGTAATCTGAAATGTTAAACACCTCCAGTTTATCAGTTTTCTGTTCTATAAAGACAGAGGTACAACAGATTGCTTATTTCAAAGAGCACTTTGGATGCTTGCTACAGACATTTATTGTGTTTCAATTTTGCTAATTCTAATTATGCTTAAAAAATAAATCTTCATAACAATGAAGTCCTTTACTCAAGATAGTCCTTGTTTTTCCACTGTCATTTTTAAAAAGAAGCTTTAATCACAGAAAGTCAACAGCTACTGCAGAAACACTGTCCTAGGGGGCATGAGCCTTTCAGGTTTGAACTATTTTCCACTCTATTTCCAGTGCCACAGCAAAGCATACATCAAGAAAAATACAACTATAGAAACAGATGTTACAGTTTTTATACTATTAGACTGTAAGTCCTGACCGATCTCTGCCCTGCTGAAAAAGAGAACTCACAGGCAAGAAGTAGCTGGGAGAAGAGAGACATGTCTAGAAGAGCGAAGTCACATTAATGGCACTTTGTAAGAGTGCCATGCAACAAAGGGACAGTGCAATCAATTGGTACACTATGGTTTTTAGGGGACTTTAAAGAATAAGGAGATTTTKGGAATCTCCTTGGAGGCCATATACTTCAGAAGTCAAGGCACTACTTTAACACAGTTCTGGTGTGTGATACACTGCATTTGGTTTCAAGCCACTTTGCAGGAAGAACAGTAGAAATATGGATTTGTTGCTCAAAGGGTTCTTAAATGCAACAATTCCCATGACAAGTAAGTGCTGTCAGAGTGGAAGCTTAGATACTCCTACAAAACGCTGTGCTTCCTACCTCTTCACAAGAGCATACGAGCTGAGCTCATCCAGACAACTGGGTACTGCTATGTAAACACGGTTATTGTTGCAATGAGAAAGATACAGGCTGACAAGTCTTTGCTATTTCCAAACACTGTTTTTTATTCTTCATTCTACTACCGGTACATGACTAGACATAAATAAGGTTCGGTCTCAAGCTTCCTATGAGCTTAATGTTGCAATGACTTGAAACAGATTAGGATCTGATCCTGAACTAGCCACTTTTAACCTATCTGCAATGCAAAACACAAGTTCAGCTAAACCTATTTAAATAGTTCTTTGATTTCCCTGGCACATATCAACAAATGCTGAGATGCCATTAATACTGGCACATCTAAACATTACTCATTAAAGTCCCATTTCCCAACTGGACAGCTCCACATTTCCTGTGGTCACCTAATTAATGGTGTTTATTAGACCCATCTGCAAATCTTACCGGGTAATACTTTCACAAAACTAAATTGAGCTTGCCACAGCAGAAATGATGCAGTACTGTGGGGTACAATTAACTACATAGAGACACACTTTATCCTAAGCCTTAGGCGCAATCAATAATGAGTTTCTTTTCTGAGATGTTATGGGGTTATAAGCACAAGATTATAGGCTTGAATTACTTAAGTTTTGATGACCTTTTTCTATTTGGATCCCAACTCTCAGCAACTATGGAGCTAGACAAAATTGTATTACACAATAAAATTCGCTACCAATTCTAAAATTAAAAAGCTTAACTGCCTAAAATATAAAGCACTATCTTGTCTGTGTAAAAATGTAATAGCTACAATATTAATAAAACAATATGAGAACCAACTACTATATTCTCTGTCCTTCATTTCTCTGTACACACAGGACTATTCTTTGATTTTTGTGAGACACTAATTTCGGCAAAAGAAACACGTTCTGATTGGCTGATAAGGAGTTGAAGCTATAGCTCCAGCCCACTTGGCAGTGCAAGTCTTTGCAAATCCACTGAAGTCAGCGAACACTTTGTCCAACCTCACTGTGAGCATCCAAGCAATAAAATCTCCACATATTCTACTTAGAGATTAATTTTCACTAATTATTTTACTACTTGTTTCAAGGATTTGTTTTCACTAATCTCCCAGACAGGATTTTTCTTAGCTACTTTTCTTAAGTAAAGAGCTTTATATTGACAGGAAAAAAAATAATTTAAAAAAAAAAAAAAAAAAAAAAAAAAAAAAAAAAAAAAAAAAAAAAAAAAAAAAAAAAAAAAAAAAAAAAAGGAGAAAAAAAAAATAAAAAAGAGTAACCTGTTAGCATATTCTTATTCCATCAGTATTTCTCTCTAATGCATTTAGAAGTTCCTCCTCAGATATAAAATTTGTTTCCAGGAATGGGTTTCACCTCACCTCCCTGTAGCTACTTAAGCATAAGCATGCAGTATACACTAGCTATTTAGGCTCTAACAATACTGTGTAGAGAGAAGAAAGCACATCCTCAAACAACAGATAATCTCACTTGTTATAGGTGATAACATGTTGGATACCAGTTGCCCACAGAAAGGATCCAGACAGCTCTCAGACTAAATAAGTGTAATCATCTAAAAATCAACAGAAGAGACTAGAGAATAGATCCTAGTGTTCAGGACTCTCCCCCAGCTGCACTTTCCGACAACCCAT
This sequence comes from Phoebastria nigripes, assembly GCA_035582835.1. Taxonomy (NCBI): domain Eukaryota; kingdom Metazoa; phylum Chordata; class Aves; order Procellariiformes; family Diomedeidae; genus Phoebastria; species Phoebastria nigripes. Next base: position 188,666 of record JAYKAV010000120.1, read on the forward strand.
GGGGTCATTTCTAACTCTCCAACCACCTCGTACTTTCCTAGAAATATGTATTCAGTTGGAACATTGAGATTTTTAACAGATGAGATAAAAACTGTGCTGGTGTGCCAACCAAACTGTTCTTCATCCTTTTAACTCTAAAGAGGTCACGAGCAAATTGTTCTTATATTTACAAACAATTTTGTTGCAACCATAAAGAAATAAAATTAAAATGTACAATTTATTACCCAATACTTTAGAAGCCAAACTATTTTAGTAAAAGCCTAAAGGTGATTCCCTTGCAAGACTATGTGAGCGGAAAAAAGCCTACAAAGAAAGCTAATTTCAAATCTAATTTCAAAATTCACAATGTTCATGCCCTTTCCAAGGTTACACAGCAAGACACATGAAATCAGGGAATACAGCCTGGAGCACAGTAAGAAAAATGATTGGTATAGGCAGTAAGTGAATATGCTATGAAACCAATTAGCAAATGTGTGTTATGATGCATTAGGATGCATGCTGTATAAGAGGGCAGGCAAAGCTGACTGTACTTAAGACTCAAACTGCTGGACTTATACAGCTATATCCAACTGTATTATGGCGTTATTAGCTGTGGCCTCCCAGCTGCAATGGTTTGCTTACTATGTTTCTAGAATAAAGGTAACAAGTAATGGTTCCAAAGACTAGAGGGGTTAGGACCAATGCAGACTTGGAAAAAAAAGGGCAAACAAATATTTTTGGAGCTGGGAGACAACTCCAAAGAGACAGAGTAACTTGACAGACAATGATATATAGAGTACTTCAGGAAATTTCATTCAGTTCTGTGAATCCCTTATTGATACAGAACAGGAATATTTATTACTGAAAATCCCTTGGTTCACCCCTAAATGTGTAAGTGTAAATTTGTTTACTTCTATATCCTCATTCAGGTATTAGATTAGAACAGACTAAAATGCTCCTCCACAGCAACAAGTCATTTGAGCTTCCCAGCTTTCTTCTATGTTTCTTACATGTTTGTGTGGAGTTGTGAGGTTGGATAGGGAAAGAGATTTTTAATGGATATTTTAACTCTTGAAGTTGACACAGAATGATGAATCTCATCTTCCAATTCTACCAAAATCTAGTAATCCCCCAAGAATTTCCCCAGGATGAGATAGTCCCCAGGTAACATAATACTGCTGCATACACTACCCCCACTTCCTTCACAGGTGTAATTATACTTTGCTATGCCCTAGAAAACCTCTCTTTCCAAGTGGACTCTTGAGAACACAGGCAGCTGAGCATAAAATTGAGCAGCCTAGAGGCTTCTCTAATTAGGATGGGGGATCCATCTTGACACCTGCTATCCCCAGAGTTACAGAAGCTTACTTCAGCTACTGGCATATATTCAACCTCACTTTGCCACTGCTAGCACAGAAGGCTATCCGAGGTGGTTTTATAGAGCACTTCTAGGTAGGCTCAGAGCACTGTGCAATATTTATTATCTACTATAACACATAAACCTTATGAAGCAGAGTTGATTCAGTGACGGCCATAATTCAGAATTTTCTTCCTGTTCTGTTTTGGCATCATTTTTTCTGTTTATTTCATATGCAGGGTAATTTATTATACTTTTCCCACTAAACATCATTGACACCACAGAACTTAGTTCTCAAACTGTATGAGATTTTCATTAAATAGCATTTTGGCTGAAGTTATAAACAGAATTATTTCATGTAAATTTGAGGATGGAAGGATTCCATAGTGAAGTTACTTTATTTTATTGGTGTGTGCTTATTTCATTATGCATCTTGTCTACATATTGTCTCGTTTCCATTTCAGATTTTAAAAAGACACCAAAATTTCAGTATCTTAGTCAGGAAGAAAAATATAGGACATTTCAGTCTGTTTTAATATCTTAAGCTTTTCTATGAATATTTTCTGATAAGAGATTATGGGGTAAATTAAACATTCACAAATGTCACAGTCTTACAAAGACCAAAGCTATTTCAAAGAAGAGTAGTTTATTCCCTTGGTTAATATCTATGTGGCAGATATGAACCTTACTTAGGACCTAGTCTTCAGGATTTATTCACCAATCATAAAAGCTAGCTTGTCAGAGTTAATATGGTTATACTACGTATACACAATACTTGCAAGAAAATGGATACCATTCATTACCTACAACACTGTGTTTTCAAAGCTTAGCAGTTTGTACAGTACAGCAAAAAACCCACCAGCAGCGTGGAAGCAAGAGAAATAGATGTGTAGGGGCAAAGAAGGAAAAGATGTTTTGAGACTAATGTATAGGAATGAGAACCAGGACACTTGGGTTCTCTTCCCAGGATCCCTTTATCTTCTTGTGTGACCTTGAAAAAAGGATGTCACCTCTCCAATTGTCAGAAGGTAAAAACCCAGTCTAACTCACATTAAGTGAAAGCACCTCTCAGCCTCAGTCTGAAGAAACTTGAAGTGTCAGCAAAGCAACTCTATTATACTGGTCCTGGTGCAACTTAAAGCTGTTACCAAAGAGCTTAGAGGTCTGTCCTTGCCTGAGGGGACCTGACACCATTTCACATCCTCTTGCTGCAAGGCAGCTTCACTCTTTCCTGCCCCTTTGCCAAGAAGGGAGACAAAACAGACTTGGATTAGCTACCAGTCAGACACACATCAGCAAGGAAATCCCTTCAGTCACACTGTCTGCTGGGCAAGCTTACACTTTTTTACACTGCAAGAGTGGTACAGAGAGGTTAGCACATGAGCTGCAATGCTAACCTATGCCTAACACATACTGAGCTGCTTGTTCAATTCATGCAGTGACAGACATGAAAGAAGCCAGAGAGCCTTAGGCGACTGAGCACAGTGACCGAGAACAGTTTTCATTATATGGAAGATGGAATGGATCTATAGCAGAAATAACACTTGGAAGTTTAAAGGGAATGGTCTCTTTTGCATATGACAAATGTTTGGACAGCATAAGGTCTGAACAATTTTTTCCTGGAGTACTTTGATACCACAGTTGTGAATTACAAGCTATCCTGCGCTTATCACACCCAATAGTTATGCAGTGTTCAGGCACAAGTGTGCCTAAACTCTGCTTTGTAAGCTTTGCCTTTAATGACCCATGCCTCATTGGAAAAATCAATAGGTCCAAGAGCATGCATAAATGAACAGGTAGAGACAACCAGATATTCTTTCTGCTCATGAAGGGCAGAGAGATGTGGTTTCAAGTCTGAGCTCGTCTGCATCCAGCTGGCTTCCTGCAGGCAGAGCCACAGTATGACAGTGAGCTAAAAACCAAGTCCTTGCTTCAAACATCATATGGTGCTTATTGAGAACAGTGGAGACCCACAGCGCAATGACTAATCCCTGTGAAAGCCTGAGCCTGGAGTGACTCATCCAGCTTTTGAAATTAAGACATTGGTATTCTTTTTTTTTAAAGAAATGCTTCTGAATTTAGCTTTTTATTTCGCAAGGTCAGTCAACTTTTGCTTAGCGCAAGGAGAGCAAAAAACTTACCTTGATTTCAATCGGACAGTGTTGGAGCATTGCAGTAGATCACATCTGTCAACATTTGAAAGCTACCATATGGGGAGAAAAATAGGGATAGACCTTTCATTGAAATACTCCATTGAACTCTATTGAAATGCATTAGTCTAAGAGATCTTTTGTACTAGGAAGGCTTCCTGGGGCACAGAGGAGGAACGTGGGCTTCTTTTTTTAATGCAGCAAAAAGCAAAATGCTTTCGAAAGAGAAGCAGTTGATAAATATAGATTTAGTTAATATTTTTAATACCTTGCTTTAACCAGGCCAGTGCTTGTGAATAATCTATTTACTCATCCTTATGATAAATTTGGAAGTAGCTTTGAAGTAATACTTCATGTATTTGATAGATGTTATGCTTTTAAGGTCAGAATTGAAGTGTATAACCATGTATTCTGATTAATTACATAATTGTGACTACAGATTTTCAGTCAGCATTTTTCTTTATATGTAATGGAAACCCAATTAGCTCAATTTTGTTAATGCCTCTAACTAGACAAAAGGTAATAATAGTCTCCTATATGATTTCCAGCCAAACATTCCATTTCAGTCTGCAACATTTCCTGAATGCTTTGCAGACATTTGGGGTTCAGTAATAGCTGGGATAGATGTAGTCCAAAAGAAAGCAAAAATCATTTGCAGCTGCAATACCCTTCACACTTATCTCTCAGTACCCTAACAGGCATCTAACATTCAAATGAGTATGTGAAATTAAGAATACAACCTGAAAGGCGGTGCTGCTAAACTGGAGTATGATCTGAGGACTCGACCTCTATCTGGATGTGGTAGCCATCTGTCCTACAGTAAACACGTAACGATGTGCCTCTCTATGGTCTCTGGCGGTTCCATCCACCAAGAATCACTGCACAGAAACCTGTTGCTATTTCTCCTCATTTTTAACATTGCCAGTTTACTCCATGTGCCACTTCCAGCACTTCATTGCCTCCAGAGGTCTCTCTCATACCATAGTAGAGGAAATAACACCTAGTAACCTGGGAGGAGTTGGGTGATGCTGTCCTGGTTTTGGCTGGGATAGAGTTAATTTTTTTCCTCGTTGCAGTTCAAGGACACCTAGGATTTCTAATATTCCCAGCATGCTTGAGAAAAGCCTTTTCTGATGAAAGAGTTCAATAAACAGTGGCCTTAAATCTTGAAAACAGCACAAGGATGATCTGAACATTTGTATATATCAGTGTATATTAGCCAATAGACAAACCATCTAGGAACAGAGTCAAATCACTTTCCTTTGAGTCTCCCTCCAGTGTCCCACATTGCAGAGACTGGTGCAGCCTGTGGAGCAACCCAAATGATGCCTGGCTCTAAAGAGGAAAATGTCTTACAGAATGAAGCCACAGCAGTCTTTGTAGCAAACAAAAGTCATCGATGTTAAGCTATTATAACACATACAATCACTGAAGCAGGGCAATTTCAAAGGAAGCTGCCATGTAAAAACAGTGCTGTTCTTCACTGTTAACCAAACACTCTTCCACAAAAAAAGTTACAAAGAGCATCCTCCAAAAAATTGTAAAGAAGCAACAGCTGCACTTACCCTATACACATGCATTACTAAATATAAAGGGTGAAGGAGAGGAAATGTGCACTTGCAATACAGAGTCAACATCACACTCAGGCTCATGGTAATTGTAGGGTTTTTTGATGGTGGGGAGGAGTAAAACAAAGGAATAACACACACATGCTAGCTGGCTGAAATTATTAGTAGGTAGGATGGTGTGGTTACATTCTGTAAGTGATTGCAAAATAGCTTTGAATAAGTCTGCCAGGGGAGCAATGACTTTTATACCTTAGCTTCCACAGTGGTTGGTATGACAGCTTACCTTTTATGGCATTGTGCCTGCTGTGGCTCAGCCTAGAACGTATTCAAACTTACCTTTTCTCCAAGGGTGATTTTTATACCATGGCTTAGAATCTTAAATAAAATGCTTTATTCAGTTGTGACTTTGCATGCAAGTACATTTTCCGTGGAAGCTCTTACATGCCACAGCTGACATTGAAACTTTTACTTTTAGTCAGTGAGAAGTAAAACTTAAAATATATATAATCACATCAGATAGTGATATAACAAGGTTCTATGCTGCTCATTGCCCAAAAGAAGCGTTTCTGGCATATAAACAAGCTGATGATATTTAAAGCCACTTTCCAAACAATGTCAATGATACGTTATTGAAAAACATCCCAAAATGACATTGTCCTTCATGCAGTGTCCTTTATGCAGTCCAGTAGCAAAACAACTGCCAGTTAAGCTTTTAACAACACATATGCTCAGATTGTGCTAGTTTCTGTTAGATTCGGCTATTGATGCGGCAGGTCACAATGCAATTTAGAAGCAATTAAAAGGTAATGAATGTGCTGAACTGAAACCTCTGCCTGGGAGGCTTTTTCTGTGTACAGGGGAAAGTAGATAGATTTGTGTCCTTCAGTAATTTCGGCTGGTGAAACGGCAAAGCAAAATGCTTCTGAAATGAGCCTCAGATGTCTGAAGGACAGTGTGTTTTTGTGAATGTGAGCACTGCTGAAGTACTGTGATACACCAGCTTAAACTCCTACACATAAAATCAAAGCAACTTCTTAAACCAGTAGCTATCCAAGTATTCTCTCTCCATAATAAGGCTTTGGGGAAAAAGAAAACTGACGCTACCCTTTGGATAGCMCACAGTTTCCACATACTGCTGCATAGCTGTGGGATTAATATCCCTTTAAACAAGGTAGAAGTTATCTGTATAATGACAGTGTATGTCAAACACCGATTAAAACAATTACATTCTATTAAGCCACATGTGTATTCAGAGTGGTTTATCCTCATTTGAAAGATTTATTTGAAATCACATTTCATGGTTCCGTTTTCATTAAARTTATTGGGCCCTGTATCTCCAAGCACTTTGTTGATATTCCACAATGGGTCAATCAGGTGCAAAAAATAATGTACTTACCTTTCTACACCTTTTAATTTGGGTGTATACTTTTCTTACATTTTTAACCTTTTAAGCACTCTTCTTGGAACTAATGGATTAACTGGCTTTAGACGTATTCAGGCCAAAAGACATTAAGGATGTCAATGTTTTGAGTATCAAAACCAAACTCCTACAGAAATACTGAAAACAGCTTTCTTACCACTTTTACATATATTCATACACATGAGTATGTACAGTTTTAAAACGATAGTGGCTGTATATAGTCTTTAAGACAGACATATACTGTGTATACAGAGAAATAAGTTTGAAAATAGCTATCTAGATAATACTGAGACAAGACTACATTTGTGTMTAACAAAGTATACATTTGCATGCACCCTTGCTTTCACATACAAGAGTTTCCTGCCTCTTCTCATGATAATTCATACTTAGTAACAACTAAAGAAGCAGAAAACCCGTGTTTTACAGAACATACAAGCAGTTTATGCTCAGGTTAGCCAGAGCCCATTTTCGCAATGTTTTGAACTATTGACATTTTCAAAAACTTCTGCATAGAACTAATCAGAATATTAATTGCAATATACTCTATTTGATGCTTTGTGAGTAGTTCGCAAGCCCAATCAGATTTCTTGAAGCATATTAAGTACTTGCAAAATGATTTAGGAAAACCAGTTTCAGACAGTTGGAAATAGACWATATTCATTTTGCTGTTTACAAGATGGGATCCTGCAGACTGGGGTGTGAGGCCCAGGCTATGGGAACGATGGCAGTGGTACTGCCAGTGCCAGCAGCGCTAGGGTCTAATGAAAGCCTACTGTACCTCTCTGGCCTCCACAGGACTCAGGGGAGGGAGGGGAAGGGTGATGGTACCTCTAGCATAAGCAGCTGGTACTAGTGACAAACTCTTCTAGAATGACGTATTTTAAGACAGAAGTATCTTCATATAGCAATAGTGACAATTCTGACCTAGCCTTTTTGTCAGAGACCAGTAGCAGACAACACATACAGTCATGTTGCATGTTGAAATGCACTCCAGGCTTATACTTAAGAAAAAAAAAAAAAATGCTCTTATATCAGCTATTTTATTTACAAATAAATTATTTTTAAAATATTACAAGATGACAGCCTGAAAAGCTAGCAATTGCTTACCTCTTTGGAATAAAAATTAAAACCTGACTGCTCTTCTGTAAAAACTAGCTGTCAAATCACCAGGTCTAGAACTTGCTGGTTTTGGGGATGATGGAAGAAAAGAAAAAAGGACTGCGTGCCCTTCATTCTGGAATATTTTCTGTACTTTCAGAGGTCAAGAATGCACAGAGAGATTCAGTTGCATACATTTTTGCCTACTTTAATTTTTCTAAGATATAAAACATTTCCATTTATTCTTCTGTTGAACACAGTATCGACAATTCAATGAGACAGTTATAAGAGAATACCTAACAGTCCCTAATAAATTGAGACTTATTATGCTAATTTTGTGTGCCCATAAAATAGTCTTATCAATAACATTAATTTGGTTATTCAGTCCTGATATTTGCTAAAGGATTCAGTTAAACTTCTTATCCAAAATATATTTTATACCACACACACACAAAAATCTATTATAAGCCAAGAAATGTAAGGTACCCTCATAAAAAACAGCTTGAAAAGAATTTGCTAAACTTCTTCCAAGTTAGCATATTTTTTCTGATATTAATAAAGATGGCAGGATCAGGCTTAAAGAAGAAAAAAGTCTGTACCAGACTACTGTCGTACAGAGCTATGGATTCTGTTTAAATTGCTATTTCCAGTATTTCCAAGGCTAGGAAGAAAGAAAGAAAGAAAAAAAAGAATCTTAAAATGCCTGGAGGTGGCTTCCCAGCTTGCATTTTGTGAGACTGTGAATTATTTCACATGACAGAGGATAACTGCACATAACCCCATTTAACATGATATGGCACTTTCTTTAAAGCAATTTATTTCAGCTGCTCATAGAAACACGATGAAATCCTATTAAAGAAAGTGTATCAGAGCTACCTGTTGTAGATGGTTTACAAATATAGGTATCCTGACTCTACAATAAAGGTTAGCTCTGATACTTGGTAATACTGAACAGTCAGCACACAGCAGCCACCAACTCTCTAGGACGGAAATTTTCGTGAGAACAGTCTGTCTCAAAGAAAATTGCTATTTTGACAGGATATACTGTAATGTTTACAACAGAAGAGAAAAACAGAAAAACCAGGAATGAATGAAAAAGTGATAGCAATCGACTTCAGAGATGCATTTCCTGAATATGATAAAGAGAAACCATACCATATCTCAAACATGCAGATAACGGACAAATACCTACACAAGCTGACCAGTGTCAGGGATCAAGCATGAACCTAGCCCTTCCAGTGCAGCACTCCAGACACTGAAATACTCTGCATTTGTCCGATACACTTAGAAAATTATTCTGCAAGAACTGGAAATAAGCAAAGTAACTGGCTAAGAATGGCTGAAACACCTCCAACCTCCTGCAGCAGTCACCTAAGGACCTTGGCACACAGAGGTGAAAGTAAAACTTTTGGAATATAAACTGAAACTGCTGAAGCAGCTCAAATTGGGGTGGGGAGCAAATGAGTCAGCTGATGCTTGAGCTGGGAAGTCACCATGATTAAGTAGGCAACTCAACAACTGGAGTTCCTGCTGCAGTGTCCATTCCTCATCTCACTACTAGAATCACAGCAGAGCACAAAGGTCGTGCTAACTCTTAAACAACTCTAGTAATTACCACCAGGAAAGAAAAATRAGTAACACTGGGATCTTGGAAAAAGCTGCTTTACATTTGCTGAAGCTGTCTAAAAGAATAGGCTGAAGGGAAATAGACTTAGCACCAATCTGAGGCCTATACACGCCTAAGTAATTGAAAGCTTATATGGGGTCAACTACCATGCAGGACTCAAAAGATTTTGAGACTCAAAAGATTTTTTTTTTTTTTTTTTTTCTCCAAACCACCTTTTAATCGCAAAGTTTCTCTAGTGACCTTAGATCACAGATCTTGGATAACCCTTAGAAACTGGCCTGAAAACTTTGTGCCCATCCCAAAGGCCAGTGCAAGTTTTTGKTTTTTTTTTCACTAAATCACATCAAAATCAAGTTTTCTGCTGTTTTTTAGCCTTTATACTCCCCACTGGGTTGAGGTGTCCCAGGTCAAAAAACACTAGAAAAATTTGTCTTCGCTGTTAAAAATATTAAGCATAATTCAGGTTTGATGTCAAGCTATGACAGAGCTACTCCTCCCAGTGGCATTGGAAGGGTTGAGTACAGCTCACTATATTTTCCTGCTGCATCTTTGGTTTTACCTCTTCCAGAGCCCTGCTCCAAATCTTGAGTGCTTTGTTYGCAAGATACTTTTCCTTCCATGATGAAAATAGAAAATGTACCCCGCTCAGCATCTCTGGAAATCAACCTACTGATTTCTGCAGCTGCATACTGATGCAGAAGTGCAGTTGCAAGCCTCCCAGTTTGTCTGTGTTGGTCTTACTGAATTCCCTGAACCATACTGACAATTCCCAACTCCTAGTTCTGTGTCCACTGCTGCTTATCCCAACAAGTAAGGATAGGATTGTGCAAGTAAGCCTAAAGGATGAAAATACTTGAAAGTTCCTGGGTTTGGGTATTTAGCTCCAATTTCTGTCTTGGAAAGTTTCCTATCATATTTGATAGAGAGTAATGATCTGGAAATGTCATTTATGAAGTGTCGTAAGTCTGGGGAGCAAATTTAACCAGATCCAATTCTATCATCCTGGCATAACACTTATTGTCAGAGTAGGCCCATTTCATATGCATTTCAATAACACATCTGTAGACTGAATCAGAATAAGTTCCTGAAAATGACCCTGGAGGCAACAGTAGCAGTAGCAATAAAAAGATGTAGACCTTTATAAATGGAAATAACAGAAGGAATAATTAGCATAGTGATCTTGTTAACTTCAGAGAGTGCTAACCTCTTCCTTTAAGAGTGGAAAGAATAATTGCATTTTTACAAACCTATAGGTGCAATAAAAATAGCTCTAATTTACAAAAAACACAAAAAGTGGGTTCCTGAGGTTTTATGACACTCCAGTATTAAAGCTGCATAACGTGCCTCTCTTGCTGCAGTTATTCAAAAGCTATACTTTTTCATCTGGGCCTCTGTGTATATTACAGGTCGGATCTAAAAGCTACAGAAGTAATGAGTCTTTCCACTAGCTTCAGTAGGCTTTGGATCAGACCATATATTATCACTGCACAAAGCAAAACRGAGCCGGTGTTCTGGACAAAGAGTAACAAATGAGTGATTAAGCTAAGTCAAATAACCAAAAGATAAACGCACAATTCTACAAACAAATACGCTATACATTTGTGCTGCCAATGAAATTACTTTGGATGAATTTTCTCTCATACAAAAGCACGCATGATTCTACAAACTTTTTAAAAAGTCACTTTGGGACTCACAGAAGTCCCACTGAAGAGTTAAATGTATGTAAGGGCTAAATTAAACACGGAGTTGCGCACTTTGCCTCTGATTCAATAGGGTACCTAGAATGCACTTACTCTAAGTGCATTGACTTCATATGTTTGAAGTTAAGAGCATGTATAACATGCTGGATCAGCACTTGGTAATCCATTTTACTGGGATGTCCTCCCAGGAGACACCTCCTCCTCCCTTGGACATGCCTACCCCCTCCCTGTACCCCTTCCCAAGTCCTCATTTCTTCAGCTTCCTTCTCCACCTTTCCAGACTGTCTGTCCCTTCTCTACTTGCCAACATGTCGGGTAATCTTTCTTCTCCTTCTGGTCTCTCCTTCCACCATACACAGCTCTGCTCCTCTCTCCTGTACCTTTATAGGGCCTCACCCTTCCCTTAGACTGGCTTTGGTGCACCTTGTTATCCATGTGCCTCTCACCACCTGGGGACGAGCGTGCTTCAGCAGAGTTCAAGAGCTCAGGATTTTGCCAGTTTCAAACTCCGATGAGGAGCACTGAACTGAATGTTATGGACTTGTCTCTGCAATTAATTCAGTTCATTTAATAGATCTGAAAAAGCATAAAAATTCCAGAAGATGACAGTCATTGGCTGAATGTAAACTGGAGTTACCCTAAAATGGTTCTGTATTTCCACTGGACATGAAGAATGCTGAAATCATGAACAACAAGCTTCTTCCCACTGCTCTGTGTCTAGGAAGGTCCAGGATTCAAGTAACTGGTGATGAAACAATAAAAATCTAATGAGGCAGAAGACAACAGCATTTCCAGTCAAGGTGTCTGGTAAAGAAACCCCCTGATATCAAGTTAACTTGCATCCAACATGCAAAGACACAATGATTCCTTGAGTCTTAAAACATTTTTACCTGCATATTTTAGCTACCTTTCCCTGAAAAGCTGTATTCAAAGGCACAAGGTAGCATAGCTGTGCAGGTAAAGATATGTGAAAACCAGAGCTAAAAACTGTGGTGGTGGGGKTTTTTTTGTGGTGTTTTTTTTTGTTTTTGTTTTGTTTTTTGTTGTTGTTGTTTTGGTGTTTGGTTTTGTTTTGTGGTGGTGTTTTTGGTTTTGGGTTGTTGGTTTTGTTTTTTGGGTTTTTTTGGGGGTGGTTTGTTTTTTGGTTTTGGTTTGG
>JAYKAV010000121.1:9926-53932 GCA_035582835.1 Phoebastria nigripes
GGTCGTCTTCCCCGCCCCTTCTTCTTACAGCACATGGGGACAGCCTGCTCCTGCGCCTTTAAGACTTCCTTCTTGAAGAACGTCCAGCTTTCCTGGACCCCTTTGCCCTTCAGGACCRTCTCCCAACACGTGCCAATCTAATAGAAATGAGAAACATCACTTTGCCTATGGGTTTGGATCTGATCACTTAAGAACCCCAAGTTATCATTATTTAGGAAAAACAAACAAACAAACAAGGAAGCTTAAAGACAGTCACGTAATAGTGGGGCTCTGGGAATTTTGAGTAAACCATCTAGTATCAGACACAGGGAGAGCTGTCTTACTCTCCAGCCATCAGCTCCGTGGCAAAAACTGCAGGGAGTTTCTGAGCATCCTTACATCCTGCATGCTGCAAATCCAAAGCTAAAACAGCCCACGCTTGCAGAGGACTTTGAAATGCTCGTTTTTATTTCCATGCACTTGTGCTAAGTGTTTTTACTTTTTAAGATAATGGCTGTTCATCCCAACGCTATTTTGTAAAAATCCAGTCATAGGAGGCAATCTTCTTATCTCCTAGGATACACAGGTTTTGTTTGAATATGATAAGACTACAGAGAAATAAATTTATTCTCTTGAAAGAGTCTCTCTTTCTGTGTAGATATGTACATATATATATGTATATATGAATTTTTAGCTAATGAAACAAAAAGTATAAAGTTAGTTTAAAAATTCAGCTAACAGCATTATATAGTTTTATGCAGAGACAGAGCTTTTCAGCTCCTGCTAATTAGCGTATCTGACTCTGATGGAGCAGTTTAAACCAGCTGAAAACCTAGCCCAAAAAGTGGCATTTTCTAACTTAATTTCAAGCTACAAATGGGACTCTCTTTTTAGGTTATTTAATTTTATTCTAAAATGCTAAAGGAGTATTAAGGAGTCATGTTTTCCAAAATTTGTGGCTGCAAAAGTTCCTGAGACAAGGAGGTTTGGTTTTATCTTGATTCCTTCATGCCTTGCTTCTTAAAGTGAAAAAAAAAAAGACACCGGGCAATGAAGTTATTGATGATAAAGCTTGAAGTAAGATGAACGAACAGCAAATGCCAAACAAAATAAGCAGAGTATGGCAAAGGAACTGTCAAAGTTGCCTTCTACGGATCCTTTAAATAAAAAAAAAAGAGAAGTTTTTGCATCCTTACCTATTTCTTCTCTGTCATCTACATGATGTTCCATTGTGCCCAAAAGTTATACTTCTCAAAAGCCTGCCAAAATATCATATTTCCCTAACTTCGACCAAGCCTTCTCCAACCTTGGAGCTGCCAAGTAAGCCTGTTCTCAGTATTAGATAAATCTTCAAAGTTTAGATACTTGAAATCATACAGGTCACCAYGATTTTGTTGCAAAACTTCAAACTGCATGAAAATCTGCAAAACCCTCTGGTAACTTAGACCAGTAGAGGGGAGTGTGGACAGAAGCGTCCACCAAGATCTGAGTGCTTGGTGCTGTGTATGTGTTTCGTAGAGACCGTGTCTTCCTCTAAATAGACAGGAAAAGCAAAATAGTGATGGATCCAAGGATTTCATACCCCAGCATTGTAGACAGGGCTTGGAGGCACCAGTCACAGATACACCTTTCAGAAATATGAAGTTCGAAACCGAAGCCTCCTTCCCAACAGGAGGCTGATTCAAACAACACCCAATGATATCTCTCTCTCAGTTCCTGCGGTGAAGAGCAACCAGCTCTCTGATTGCTGTGGGGACTTACAGGTGCAGCTCCCTTCCCAGCAGTATTTTTAGCACTTCCTAAGCACGTTAGAGTCATAAGAARTCCTTCAAGACCCTACCTGGATGAGGTGCCCAGCTGGGCTGCAAACCTTCTTGCAGGCACTTCCAGAAGTGTGTAGTAGCCTCCTTTGACACTTAGACACCCCGAGGCTCTAGTCCGCAGTCTCAGGAGCCTGGAAAATAGAGACTCCAAAGTCACCCAGACCCTGCTGTAAAACATCACCCCAAAGTTTTCCTCCTCTGCTTTACTACTCATATGCAACACATAAACAAACATGCTGTGAAAACTTCCAGTCAAACCAATTCCACTATAAAACAATAAAATACATTGTGAACACACTGATATTCCCCCACCTTTCTTTGACTCTGATGAAAGGTCATAAAGGTCTGGTTGTGCAAAGTCAGTCAAGGAGTTGCTCCACTACCCAGTTTCTCAGTATTGCTGCCAAGAAAACAAGCAGAACTGCAGTTGTTTTGGTTAAACCATGCCTTTCTGATGCCAAGAGACACTGCAAATTAGCTAAGCCTCATTCAGAGGAAATTTATACCAATTTTCCATCTCCAGTGAGACCTGTGTGAGCAGTTCCAACTATGTGAAAAGGATGTTTGGCTGGTAAATATTGTGAAAAGGGCCAAATGGAGCTGGCTCAGGCACCAGGTGAGGTGATGGGAATATCTTCGATAACACAGGCTAGCTGGAGTCCTGCCAGGCTTTCACCCTGGTTGTAACAGCTGCCATACGTGAACACAGCAAGGAGCAGACCCTGTGTCAGAGTCACTAAAGCAGACAAAACACTTAAGAAAGAAGACATTAGCTACTGTGCATCGGCAGCAGTGCAAAGAGCTGTGGCAGATGTGTGTGGGGGAAGAGGGACGTTCCCAAGCAAGGACAGTCTCCAGATTTCTCACCCATGGTGGTAGATACAGTATAAATAATATAGACATCTAGATATCTATATAGATGTGGATATCAACACAAAACACAGCTTGGCTGCTGCAGGCCTCCCCCCACTGCCTGAGGGCTAAGGAGAAAAGCTGTGTCCCCTGTGGTGGTGACACCTAGCTCTGATGTACTTGGCCACCAAGGCTGTCTGAAGACAGGCATGAAGCATTTAACAACAGAGACAACTAGTGATTTGGAGAGAGTTGAAAAAAAGAGGTCAGTCAAGGAATTTTAATTCACCTGCAGGTCCGTTTCCTAAATTAGTCTTGGGGAAGGTGGCTAAAGTTGCAGTTACTGTGTCCAAAAGATGAACAAGCAGGACTTCTGAGGTTGAAGCCAGGTGGTTTCGGAGGTGTTACCCACAAACATCAGTCTGTTCCCCTCCATCCAGCTCCGCTCTTCCCACGGGGCAGGTTTCTGCTGGGTGAGAGACCACAAGCCCTCCATGAGGCCAGGGAAGAAACCTGGATGTAGATGGGTACATGACAGGGTTAACTGGCTGGAGCCACTGCTGACCTGCGATTTTCAGTAAAATCCACAAACAAGAATGAAAATGGGTTTTCAAGCCCCGGGCTGAGGTAGCAGCCTCAAACCATGKCAGTGCAGCTCCTGCAGGAGGAGGGGAGCACAGCTGGTCAAACACCCCATGCCTCAGGGGTGGCTGCCCCAATTTCAGCTGTTCTTGGTGGCACATTTTCCTTTCACATGTCCTCTAGCTCTGCGGCTGCTGCCCAAGTTATGACGTGCAGGTCATTAAAACTGAGCTTGGCATCATCAATATAAACTGTCTGACAGTAATTTAGGCCATATTCATCAGTGGTGGAGAGCAATCGGTCATAATCAGGTTATGTCTCTCCCTGCAGACAGGGTGTCCTCTGCAGGCAAGTGACTTTCCTCTCTCCCAGCCTCTCCCTATGCCCTTTGGGAAGCTTTGCTGCTTCCCAGCAACTTGTGACATCTCCTGTTTGCCAAATAGGTCAAACTGGGGAGGACTCTGYGCTGACCTCCATCACACCACATCCAGCCGCCTCTGACTGATGCAGGATAAGCCACCCATCACTCCTCACCTGTGAGAAGAGGCAGCTATGGGGCACAAACTCCTCTCATCCCTCCAAGTGGAATGGCTGAGGCCACCTGTACGAGACAGATCCTCTCCATCTAACATGTTTCCACCTCTGTAAGTTGGCTGGACCTCTTAGAAGGGGAGTCCTCAGCATTCAGCTCTGACCCAGCCCACCTTATCAAGCTACATGTGATGTTGAATAGCAAAAGTGTTTGACTCCAGCATGAACACCAGCCCCAGTCTCCAGCACTCTMATGTTTAATGTTGCCTAATGTCTAATGTTGCCCTCTAATATCTCCTCTACTGTGAGCCTTTCCCCTTCCCTAAGCTGCATATCTGGAAATTTTGGCAGCCCACTGGCAATGAGAAAGGGTTATAACATACAAGACCATTCCAGTAAACAAGATGGGCAAACACTGACCTCCTTTTGGCAAAAAAACCCCACAGAGTATAAAGTTCTTCTATGGGAGACAGACATCCCTGGTCAGTCTCCTGAGTGTATTTCCACCTCCCCCATAGCACCTTTTCCCCTACCCTGCTTGAAAGATGAACATACCTACCTGCCCTGCAGCATTAAATCTGGTCACAGGAGACTGCAGGCAGCGACAATAAGGACGGTGAGAAGCCGCTCCACTGAGGCAGCTGTGCCTAGCATCAGCATCTGAGCTGCCACATTCAAGCACATCAGCCTTCTTCATCTTTTTAAACACTGCCAGTACAGCRAGGAAGGCAACCTCTCTGCTCAGCCCTGGGAGGTGTTATCCCAACACTGGCTTTTTATGTAGCTTGGGAAGTAATCCAAAAGGAGAACATCACAAGTGGACAAAATAGCACATTGGAATAGGTCAGGTTAACAAGGGATTTCCAGGGAAAACTGGGAAAAAAGACATGGTCACAGGTGAACTTAAAGAAGTCTACACAGTAACAGAGGGGTATGTAGACTCACCAAGCCTCCCTATACTGCTTATCAAAGCTGTCTTGCATCAGACAGGTGGGCAGTCTGCATTGATCGGGGTATTATTGAACATGCTGTGATCTTCCCTATGCTGTCTTATCATCCGGCAGGCAGGCAGGGAGCAGATTACCTGTGAGGYATTACAAAAGGTAATCTTTATTGACAGGTCTTAGAAGAAGGTCTCCTTAAGGCTGGCYTCCCACTGTCACTGCTAATGTGTTGGGCTTGGCTTTATTCTGAGCAGGTAACAAAGGTAAAGATGACAAGAAGCCAKATTTAACACCTTGGTTCCCATCAAAGTGAGCACCTTCATCTGGGTTTTTCTGGTTCACCCACTCCAGGAGACTAAGGACAGCTATAAACTGAAGAGTAGTCACATGAGTTGTCTATACTGCAGTAACCACCCATCATCCCCATCCCAGCCCAAAGCCCCTGGGTGCTCAGTGCTATAAAAAAAACATCTCTGAATTTGCACTTCCCACAAAACAACTGGTTTCAGTTTGGTTCCTTTCCATTTTTGGTGAGCATGAAACAGGTCGGATCATGATTCCSCTGCCTAGCTAAGCCAGTCTCCTGATGCGTCTGTTTGTCTTTCTGAGTGTCAGTTTGTAGGTTACATGATAAAATCTTGCCTCCAGCTCAAGAGGAAGAGTGGCAGGTAAGGAACACCGAATGATACCCTGCCCCAATTCCTCCCAGGGCTGTCGCAGGAGAGCCATCAGCCCCATGGGCCAGGGGGCAACCATCTCTGTGAGTCATAAGGGGGGTTGCTGCCTAGGGGTTTGGGACTCATTAGGGGATGCAGAGAAAAAGCATTACCTGCTCTGCTACCTGGCTCCTAGTGCCTGGGTGGGAGGTGTCCTGTGGGTCTTTAATATCAGGATGGCCCATTCTTGCACCTGGAGGATGCTGTCCTTCAAGACCTGTCACCTTTCCTAAGCTCCTTTGCCCTTCAAACTGCCTCCCATGGGATCCCTTGCTCCCCTGCTCTGAGGCACAGCTGGGAGTCTGGTTTCTGAGAAATTACTTCTTCTGTCTTCCCAGAGCAGCACCCAGCAGCCTCAGAGGGTAGTAACGTCTTGCCAATGTTRCAAAAACACAAGCAGAGTGAAAGGGATATGTAACATCAATCCAGGACAATGTTGTMGAAATCTCCATACAGGACCTATTCTCTGAAGAATTAAAGAAGGGAATACAACAAGGCAAATCAATCTGGTTTTATGGAAAATAAGGCTTGTCAAACAAACCTGATTTTGCTCTGTGATGAGATTACAAATTTGGTTGATAAAGGGAACTGTCCAGATGTAATAGGCTTAGATCTTAAGAGGGCTTTTGACTTAGTATCAAATGACATTTGATTTTAAAAAATTTGTACTATATAGCATCAATAAAGCATGAACTAAACAGATTAAGAACTGCCTACCTGACAGATATCAAGCAGCAACCAGTCAGGGGAAACCGGCATTAAACAGGAACGGCTCTAGTGAGGTGGCACGAGGAGCAGGACTATGCCCAGAATGGTTTGCCGCTTTCAGCTGTGCTCTGGGAGTTGATGCAGATAAAATTGGCAAGTGACGCAAATGCCAGCATCTCAGCAGAGAGCGATGAGATGAGGCTGCCATACCAAGACATCTGGGTCACTGAGGGAGCAGGGACCGCTCACACAGAGTCGGCTTGAATATGCAAAGTCAGGTGCCTAGCAAGGAGAAACACATAGAAGAGGGACTRTACCCCGAAATGGGGGTTGCAATGGCCACAGGATTGAATGTGACCTCCCAGCATGAGGATTTGGCAAAGAGACACAATCCTTGTCTACCAATAGACCACATGTGACTTTTCATGCTGTGACGAGGAGACCAGTGTGGGATACTATGCAGCCTTCTGGCATCTGGAGATCAAGAAAGCACAGAAAAGTCAAAGACAGTGAGGAAAAATGCCACCTAAACTATCTAGAGGCTGGGGGGTGGGGAGAGGAGTGCATTAGCAGAGAGGCTCAGACATCTTGAGCTGCCAAGAGCTTTGTGGCAGGCCCTCACCCTCACCCTACGCATCCTCATTTCTTCTGAGCATTGCCCTTCAGCTTCAAGGACTCCTCTTTCTTCCTGATGGACAGCCAAGATGGTGAGCAAAGGCCATGTCCACCCACAGCCCGGCTTCTCTGGGCTGATGCAGCCCTGTGACCATATGGAGTCTGCAGACCAGACCTAGCGTCTCACACACAGCTCCTTGCTGCAGGCAGGGGAGATCTGCAGACATCACTCGGAGTGTCTCRGTGATATTCAAGCCTCAGCAGTGCACTGTGTCACACAAGCAGGACTGGGAATAATGGGCTGTGCTACCTCTCTCTAATATGCAGCCTCGTAACCATTCTAATTTGCAATTTTCCCCAAATGAGACACTTGCATGTCAATTGTCTGCTACCAATTACAAGACAGGCAGTATATGCCTTGAAAAAGTAGCATCAGCCTCTATTGGGATCATTAAAAGACAGCTTTGTAATCTCACCCAGGCATTTTACRTGCTTAACAAACCAAAAAGGGCAGACTTTCCTTAAGAAAAGCAGCAAGAAGCTGCCAAATGTGTGTTTTAACTGAGTGGAGCTTGCGAAGGTGAGTTTCGCAGTGCTATCTTGAGACTGAATTACTTTGAAGATTTTGTTATTTCTTTGCTTTTGTTGCTTTTTTAAGGAAAAGAAAAAAGACTAAGATAAAAGAAGAAATACAGTAAGGAAAGAGAAGGAAACTAGCAACCTATAGCCCTTCACTAAGAGAGCTGCAGCTCCTTGCTAAAAATGCAGGCAGGAAGCTTTCTGGAGGACACACAACAGCATCACAAGCTTAGACTCCRCAAATTGTTGTGTCCCTTATGCCACTCCATCCTGCCGTCCAGCTTTTCGGCTTCACTTCTGCAACACACTCTTCATACCTATGTGCCCTTCAGGAAGTGTTTTCCCTGCCTCAAGGCCATGAGAAGAGTGGAAAAAGGACCCTCTTGCTGCAGGTAGCAGAACAGGCTGCAGGGCAGGCAGGATGGTGTGTGTTTGGGTCATCTTCCAATCCTGCTTTGGTTGCTTGGGATGTTGTTGCCCCTTTCTGCTAGATGAAAACCCAGCTGTGAGGAGACATCCATCTTCCCACATGGATGGCCCTACCTGGGGAGAAGCCTTCTCTCCTTTTCCAGCTGCTGCAGAGAACAAGCCTTTAGGGTCCCCATATGCGACGTGGATCTTCCACTCCACTGGGTAGACCTCATGGATGCAATACACCACACCTGGACCCTTGCCCTGCCAGAGAAAATGACATAAAGGAAATAAGGACCTCTGTGCTCCTCTTTACAAAAGTGGGACACTTTATGGATAGGGAAGCCGGTTATCAGTGCCTTTAAAAGGACAGGATGATTTTTCAGAGCATCACCCATGCATGGCTGGAGCTCGTCTCACCAAAGTCCTGGGCTGTGTGTCATTCCTGCTGGGCCAGCTGCTCCACCAAGAACCCGCAAGTCAGCATGGCAATAACACTACAGTTCTTCTCCTTTTGGGCTCAACAGATGCAACACGYGCAGCAAACAATGCTGAATGAGCTCTCCAGCAGCACAAGCAATTACTGCTGCAATCTGGCCCCAACAACCAAAATAATGACTTGGAGCAGCCCAAAGGAGGCCGAAATAAAACCAATGCAAGTGAAAGGAAAAACGGCCACTATATAGCGAAGTGGCTTATTCTTCAAATATTTGAGAATTAACCTCCTTGTCATAGAGCTGGACAACAGAAAAGGTGAAAGAGCAGAGGAACTTTACTACCAAGAAGACCATGCCCAAGTTATGGCAGCTCTTTTAACAGCACAACCAGGGCCAAGGCTCTTCAGGAAGCTTTCTTGTTTGGCCCTTCCCCATCAGCTGTCTGTTTGGTACCAAGCTGTCTCCCACCCATACCTTTGTCTCATTTCCCCCTCCAGCACCCACACTGCAGTCAGCATTACTCATGCAGGCCATGTTTTCCAGCAGACACCAACAACTGTCTCAAGGAAGTTACTGTCTCAGGGAAGCCTAAATTGCAGTGGGATGTGTGGAAACAAACGTGCTCGCTGCCCCGCAGTAAGTATCAGGCATCACATCTTCATTATAATCWGGCCTTCATTGTTGGTGAACAATGAACTCATCACACTGGGGCATGTGTAGAAAATCTCTCTCCGTTATGTGGGAGATCAAGTAAGAGGCTTTATTAAAAAACATTGGAAAGCTAACAGTTGCCTTATCCCTGTCCACGTCTCACAGACTGGGATGCAACTGGGTCTTCTTTCATCCGGCCAAGGCGAGTGAAGTTTGCCCCAGCACCCAAGGGCTGGAAGATTCAGGAGGGAATTTCATCAGGACTGGGAAGGTAACAGGGCTGTCCATCAGGAGGTGTCTGGGTGGGAGCTGCCAGAAATTAAATCCTAAATCACATGGTGTGGAAAAGCTGTCTGTGGAGACGGCCAGTATGTTTTTCCTGTGTATGGGTCAGCAGGGTTGAAATGGCAGCTGTATGGTGTGATGTGGCAAGCTACGCCTGCATGCTTGTAACCTGAAGCATCACTTGGATGAATTCTCTTTTTTTTTCTTACTTCTCATGAGAACAAACACCTGCCCTACAGCCAGCCCTTGCACTTCTAAAACACATGGCACAGATCCTCCCTCAGAAACCTAAAATGTACTGCTCACAACACTGAAACTAGATATTGTCCCCTACTTTCAAAATTCTGATTAAAAATTCATCACAATGTTTACAGTGGAAATTTTGAACATAACTATCACTGTAACCCAGGTCTTTTCTTATTTTACTCATTTCTTGCTCAGTTTTAAATCTAGCCAACAATATTCACATTAGAAAAATTCTTTAGAGCCATATTGGAAGTAAACATTTTAYATTTTAATAGGGGAAAAACAAGAGGAAAACTATTTTTCTTTACTTAATTCAGCCATCTATACTGTGAAATCTATCATGCATGAAAGTCTTAAACCACTGTATGGTTTAGTATACTTAATAGGCAGCAACAGTAGACTCTCCTGCAGGCTAGGATGGTTTTTTCAAAATCTCAAAGAAAAAGAACCTGAAAACATGATAAATACCTCTGAATTCCAATAGCCTTTTAATGTACACTTCTCTTGCAAGTAGATCGCACTTATGAAACATGAATAAATGCACACATCAAAAAAACTGCATACTTCAGTTATTGAGATTGAGCATGATTACTTGTGAAAAGACCCCACAAATCTTCCTCGGATGTTTGTCGGTCAGTCGGCCTGAGAGTCAGTCCAAATTTCCAGTTTGAAAGTGATTTATAGGATGCTCATAGAAGCTAAAGAAAGCAGAGTGCTAATTAAGTGTCTTTAACTGCCTGAACATCAGGTACAACTCAAAGCAACTGCACTGCAGACTTTTTCCCTGCAATGGCCCACTAACACCTCCTGAAGGCTCCAGATCCAGCCAATCTGAAAAATATATTTCTGCCTTTTGTGTTGTTCTTAGCCAGCTGAGGTGGCAGGGGCTGTGCAAAACTATGATGTGTATAAAACTGACTGATGCTCACCTACAAGCACAAAGGGCTACAATTGCTCCTGAGCCATCGCAGATAGATTTCCCCTGCCAGAAACAAACAGGATCTCTATAGGTCTGAATTGTTATTAATAATGCGGAGAAGTCTCATTGTACACCATAAGGGCTCATTTGATCATGATAAAGACAGTGATGAAAGGAAGCACAGAGGCTTCTGAGCTCAGTGTGAATGCTGTGCTTTAAATCACTAGAACAAATTAAATTCTAAGAGAAAAAATGCTATAAGGCACTTGGCCAGGGTGCCTGAGCTGGACGGTTATTTATTTATACAGTTTCTTTCTTTCAACAAGTAAGTTTTCTGAGTGAAGCTAAGGCAAATATTCCCTGGAGAAACTAATCTGTAGTAGATCTTGAACACTAAAAAAAGGAAGGCAGAGGAGACCAGACCTGCCAGAAAGAGATAGCTTCATCCACATTTAAATTATTGAACCACTTTCTTCTGAATAAGCTCTCAAGAAAAATGTACAAAAGTTCAAACCAGGAAATCCAGACATGGAGGATGCATGCCCCTCATGCTGTACTCTATCCACAACCAACATGCTGCATTAGTGTATAGGAACTGAAGATTACATCAAAACTGATATAGCCCTGTTAAAGTTCAGGGTAAGTTCAGATGAGCTTGAATTTGACCATCAAAGCAAAACTGAGTCAAAATGCTTTCTAAAAATGGCATAAGTTACTCTCCACAAACAGGACTGCCATCTCATGACCAAATCTGTATTTGCTGGGGTTTTTTTTGAAGTCCCATGTTTTGGAGTCCACTAAGTCCAAGATAATAATTTTCTGTTCTTCTAGGTAAGTACCTAACTGCCATGGAGAACAAGCAACTCGAAAGCTTGCCCTGAAGGACTCAAAAAAAGAAGAAATATTAGAAATGTAAGCCTACAGGTATGGGAACTGTTTAAGCTGACTTCATTTCTTGAAGCTCAAGAGCTGTCCATCCCAACAAGTGGAAAGTCAGGCAAAAGTGCTAGGTGACACAGGACATGGAAAAGGGTGAGGTATTGAATGCCGCCTTTGCTTCAGTCTTTACTAGTAAGATCAGCTTCAGAAATGCCAGACCCTGGAGACCAGGGGGAAAGTCTGGAGCAAGGAASACGTACCCTTGGTRGAAGAGGATCAGATCAGGGAATACTTAAACAAATTGGAYATACATAAGACCATGGGCCCTGATGGCATTCGCCCATGAGTGCTAAGGGAGTTAGCTGATGTCATTTTGTGGTCAATCTCAATAATCTTTGAACAATCATGGTGATTAGAAGAGGTTCCTGAGGACTGGAAGAAAGCACTGCACTCTTATCTTCAAGAAGTGCAAGCAGAAGGATCCAGGCTGGTCAGCCTTACCACAGGGGTGCTCCAGGCACCAGAGTGGATATTCCCCTGTAGCCTGTGGAGAGGACTTCGGTGGAGCAGGTATTCCCTGCACCCCATGAAGAGGACCATGCTGGAGCAGATATCCACACTGCAGCCCATGGAGGACCCCACATTGGAGCAGGTAGATATCCCCTGAAGGAACTGCAGCCTGTGGAGACCCCATGCTGGAGAAGGTTCTCCTGACAGGAACTGTGGCCCATGGAGGAGCCCACACTGGAGCAGATTTCTCCTGAAGGATTGCAGCCCATGAAGAAGACCCATGCAGGAGCAGCAGAAAAGTGTGAGGAGGAATGAGTGGCAGAGAGGAGCTGTTATGACAACCCCCCATTCCCCA
The DNA here is from genome assembly GCA_035582835.1 of Phoebastria nigripes. Lineage (NCBI taxonomy): Eukaryota > Metazoa > Chordata > Aves > Procellariiformes > Diomedeidae > Phoebastria > Phoebastria nigripes. Next base: position 21,949 of record JAYKAV010000121.1, read on the forward strand.
TCCCCCCTGCACTGCTCTGGGGAGGGAGGGGGAGGGGGGAGGTAGACGAGTCAGAAAGTGGCAACAAATTAGTTTTCACAAATTTGAGTCTATTTTGCCTGCAACAGTAACTGGTAAGCAATCTCCCTGTCTTTATCTCGACCCACGAGCTTTCTTGTTCCTGTTGTGGTTTTTTTTTTCCTATTTTCTCCCTCATCCCGCTGGGGCTGGTGGGGAGCAAGCGGCTGGGTGGGAGTTAGGCTTGTAGACAAAGCTAACCCACCACTGCTTAGCTGATCTGAAAGAGCAAAACTACTATCCCCTTCTTCACTTTAGAAAGAAGAGAATTATGATACAAACGCAATCTAAAACAGGATGGCTTGCAGGCTGCCTCTGAGGAACAAAAAGGCAGGGGCAAACAAACAGCTCCCAACACACTCTTCTCAGGAGAAGGAATAAGGAAGTCCAAGGGCTGGAGCCTGAACCAGTACACATGCATAAAGCAGAGTGGCTCTGGATTTGAATGATCCAGGTTGAAGAGAAGGGAGACCAACCTAGATGTCAAAGGTTCCCTCTGTTTCAGTGTTTGAGGCAGCATTGGTTCAGGTCACACAGCATTGAGCACCTTGGTCATTTTATCAGTTGGCATGGGACAGGGCTTTACTATTTATGTAATTTATCTGTTTGTTTTTTAAATTGATCTTTATTGGTTTCCTAAGGCACTTGAAAAAAATGAGTTGAAACTATTAAAAATTTCAAGCCGGTTGCTTAAGTGAATTCAGCAAATACAACTGCCAGTCTCAGAATAAAATATAAACATGTTAAAATAACAACACGGCCTCAAATGACTCATATTCATTGAATTTTAGAACAATTTAGGTTGGAAGGGACCTCCAGAGGTCAGCTAGCCCATCCATCTACTCAAAACATGTCTAATCAGATCAAGGGATGCTTGTCAACTCCTCGTGCATATGCATTAGAGTCTATGTTTTCTAAAGCCTTTTCCACCCTCTAATTTCTAAGTTCATTACCAAAGAGAAGACGGATACTCTCCCTATTATTTACAAGAGGAAACTGAGGAAATTTGAAAGAAACACAGTTTGTCTGATCAGAGCTGTAAACTAAACACAGGCTCTCCCCATGGTTTTATGTATCATCTTAATATCAGGCTGCTCTGGATCAGCCTTCCAAGATGGCTGGTGAACATAAGGTGGAGCTCAACATGGAGTGGATACAATGACACTGGAGATGCTCTCCAGTCCTACACCTTTTATGTGCCTATCATCAGGCCACGACATGACACCCAATACAAGGCCAAACACTCCTAGTGACCAGAGAAGACAAGGGAGAAGAAAATCCAGACGAGACTTCTATTTGATCAGAGCATCTCTGTTAGGTGCTGTTAACCACTAAGCGGGGTCCCAGAGCATAAAGGAATGGGACAGGAACAACTAGTGCTGTGATCACATGCAGCAATTCAATCTCCATCTGCTCCAGAAGAACCCAAGGTCATTAGCTAGTTTTGTCAACGTTGTTAATGAGCTATTTACTTTGGTTGGTAATACGCCAGTCCACCTCAAAGACAGACAGCATAATGAATGGATCAAGACAGGGAAAACAATGACCCAGATATTTCACTTTTCTAATACACAGTGTCTTGCAAACCATGACAGAAACAGAAAAGAGATAGAGGAGAGCAAAGAGCTCATCAAAAATATTTCTGTCTTCACAGAATTACAGTTTTCAGCAAAAACTTTGGCTGCCCTCAGATGAATTTTTTACTACAGAAGAGAAGAAATAAATTCAAATTAAAAAAAAAAAAAATTTCCTGCTACAAAAACTTCAGGCAAAATGTTTCTTGTCCAGCCATAGGGAATACCAGATAGGAACAAAGTAGTGCTTTTAGACTGTAACATGTGCTGTATCTATGTTTCCATATGGAGGTTAAAGAAGAAAGAATAGTTCAAAAAAGAGCAAAAAAGCCCATCAGAGTTCTGGAAAAGATGCCTTATAAAGAAAAAYGTATTCCAAAGCTCTTGCCTGTATTAAATTATTTCAATGTGGCTTACAAAAGTTACTGAGAAGTATGAATTCTTCCATCTCCAAAAAAAGCAAAATACCGTTCAACACTGAAAGCTGAACATATCTAACAGTGAGGTAAATCAATCACTTGGCAACTTCCCTCGGGACACAGTAGAATCACCATCACCTGAGGTTTACAGCCAGCTGGCTAAAGGATGCATCCTAACTAAATCAGGAGCTATGGGCTAGATATAGAAATTGCTGGGTAAAGTTTCAAGGCTTGAATAGAACGGCAGGATACAGATTCATAATGACCCCATCCAGCCTTAAGATCTATGAATAACGCAGTTACTTCTGCTTTCATTTTGGCAGCAGCCATTGTCTTGGATGCAAGTCCCCAGAACTCCACTGCGTACACTGGATCTAAGCTAAGTAAGTGAGGATACCAGCTGAGGATACAGCTTACAGGATGGAAATTTACAGAAATGAAACAAATTAACAGCTTCCCAAGCTCAGCAGTATTCATCTGACTCTTCTGCTCTGAGTGTGCTGAGAACACTTGCACTTTTATGGCTGTAATTATGCAGCCCTGTTCATTGCTCCACTGCCTAGCCCAAGGTTTATAGAGCAACACGAAATTTTTGGTTGTTAATCCTGGCTGTTAGTTACTGCTTTCATTTCATCTTATCACAATCACAACTGATGTTTATATTTACTACATGCTTTATGAGGGTTTCATGGTACTTTTTAGGCACAGTTTCAATCTGGCAGCATTGCAAGCAAACCATTGTCCTTCTAGCTTGGTAGGATCCTTCATCTCGAAGACAGGTTTGGAACTGCAAGTTGGGGAGATCAGCTCAGATTCCCCATTCCTCAGGCCAGCCTTGCTGGGCAAGCAAAGGCAGTTCACCTTCTTTCACATATTCCAGTGTCTCTGACACTTCCTTTGGATCCAACACAGGGACCTTTTCCTTTCACCCAGCAGTTTTACAAGGTGATCTTCAAGGCACCCAGAACTGCTTCATCGTTGCTTTGTAAACGGACACTTATCTTTTAATATCTTGTGGTGATTGTATTGCAAACATGCATTACTCTTACATTATATCAGCTGCCTCTGATTTATCACCACATTTATTGCAGATCCATTATGGGCTCAGATTTATGCTTTCATTTATTTTCATGTCTTAAAGAGACCAGCGCAGGTTTCATTTTGCTCCTTTCCTGCTCTTCAACTGAAAGGCACATCTTTGCTCCCTTCCAACCAGAGTTATCTTCGAAATAATCAAAATCTCCCTTGCTACACGGGAAGCAACACAGCAACTAACACTCTCAAACAGAGTATATCTTTACTAACTACAGTATATGTCACAGATAATGGTGCTTTTAAACAATGAGCAAATACTTTTGCCAAGAGACAAAAAAAGGAAAAAAGGAAAAGAAAAAGAGTCAAAAAAGGAAAACTCCCAGTCACCACCAACCTACAGGTTAATGCACCTAAAACCACATTTGGGAGCCTTCTTAATTAACCAGACTCTTAATAGTATTAATACCTCTAAATCAGCAGCTATTTTTTCACACAGAAATCCCTACACCTCTAAATGTGACAAGAGAAACCCAGCATTGAGCCAGGTATGGTTTTCATAGCACATCTTCCTTCATCGTCTCACGTAGCTCCTAGGCATGAATTGCACTGGGAATCTCTGCTTGTTCTGATATCCCCACAGTCTCACCTGAAGCCTGATTTCAGCTAGGAATACAAAAGAAAGCATAAAGCAACAGAGACACAAGCCCTGGATGAAGCAGAGCACTGCCAGGAAAGGAATATCTTAGTGTTGCATCTAACAACACTGTGCAATATCAATTCAGGGAGAGACTGCAAAGTTATCCATCTCACACCGCTACAGCACAACTGACTGCCCTTGGTAAGCATAGGCTATGGTTAATAGACTTCTCTTTATTAAAGTACTGGAAATTTGTCTTCATTGCACTTCCAAAATGGAGAATGCCTTGATCTGAGTTTCTCCTCTGGCTTTAAACACTTCAGCATCTATTTTCAAGCACAGTTTGCTCCCTCTTTCCCTAGTGATTTCTCACTTGAGAAACATTAAATGCCTCCCCATTCTGCTCCCTCCATCAGCTGAATCTTTTTTATATTAGCATCCATCATTTCTCCCATTTCCTAGATGGGTTCAAAGTCAAAAGGCTCACTGCCTGCTAGAAAATGGAACATATTTGGGTTTTTTGACAAGCACCAGGGCAGCAGCACTGGGGCCCTGATTCAGCCCAGGATCCTGCTTGTCCTAGGTGCTGTACACACTGCCCACTTGCACTGTTGGACAGTGACTCTGAACACCACCACTGAGCTCCCCACATACGTGCAGATTTGTGTGCATCCATGCCTGCTGAACACGGAGAGAAGACAGCAACATGTTTGGTCCAATCCTGGCCACCAGAAGAAAGGCAGCAGCAAGAGATGTCCTGATTTATGCTGGGCAMTGCCAGATCACAAAGACTGCTTTTAGCATAGAAAGCACCTCCAAATTCAATACTATTTTGCATGGCTGTGCTCCAGGATCCATGAGCATTGCAATGAAATCAAGTATGCTCTTGCACAACAAGGCTCACCTCCGCTGTAGGCTCAGTGGTAATACCCAGCCCTGAAAGGTAGTTTGGAAAATGCATTTATATAGGGTCCCAGATTGGCCACGAGCCTCACCTCTGTGACAGGTCATGCCCTGCTCTAGCAAAACTGACACATTTCGAACACACAGAATCTCCTTGCCACTGCAAGGGACTGCCAGACCATTGCCACATCTGCCATGCCTCACTTGGTTCATACCATTCACTACCACTCAAATTGGTACAATTAACCCCAGCTGGACACTATGGGCCAGAGCAATCAGGACAACCTTTCTGACTGAGCTGGCAGTGGCCCAGGCCATACACTACACCATGGCCACAGGTCTTTTGCCTGTTCCCCATTAGTTAGCAGCTGGCCTGCTTTCCTGGAGCATGGAGTATTTATAAGTCTGAGAAGGGAAGACTTCAGTGGCCTATCATTTTACACATCTGGGGCTTTGTAAAATTCTAGGCTGAAGGCTGATTGCCTCCAATCACCCCAGACATCTATTATTGGTCCATAAAAACACACAGTGCACCGCCCCGGAGTTGCTAATAGCAGCTCAATTACGAAGGAATTTGCTCTGGAAGCAGAGAATCAGTCTCATTCTTATGTGTGTTTCCACCCCAAAATTAAAGTACTTACTCGTGGAGCCCAGAATACATTTTCTGAGGCAGTCTATTCATTGGCATCTTATGGAAAGATTGAGAAGTGGCCTCTTTTGGGTCTTTCACTTGAACAAAGCATTCCCTAGCTCTKGCTTAAAGCAAGCTGGGATATGGGGAGCTGTCACTTGAATTAGGATAGGTTTTAAGTACAACAGATGATGTAGGGCATTTTGTCCACTCACTGAGCTGTAGAGTCCCAGCTGTAATGCACCGGACGGAGGAAGCACATAACCAAGCTGATAAGCTCTGCAGCTGCTGTGAAAGGCCACCCTGAGACACAACCAATTGCACCCGGTTTGGCTTCTGCTCTTCGTCACCACTGCTGGGACTGGTGATAGAAAGAAGTGTGGGGAGCGGGCAGGAGGCAACCACAGGACACAGGAAAGAAAAACTAGATAGAAATACCAGTGTGGCAAGGAAGAAGAAAACAGTAGCAATGAAGAGCAGGACAAAGAAGTTTCTCCTGGGGGCACAGCAATGCAATATACTTCTTGAGCGGGCATCCATAAGGCACATTGACCAGCTCCCTCTCTGCGGTCTCTCGCCACTGAAGCAACAATGAGAGCCAAGCAGGAAATTATTTTCATACTCTTCCCTCCACCAAAAAAATGAAAATTTATAACAAACCGAAAGTGTTCTTAGGGAAAGAGGCAGTTTTGATAACACAACTGCCATGTGCCATTCCCACTCCTCCCCTTCCATCCTTTGCTTTCTGATTTGGGATTGTTTTGAAACCAAAATGGATTAAGTTTCTTTTTTAATTAAGGGGGAAAAAAAGATCAATGGCCAATTCCATAGCTAATTGATTTGGGGTGATTCAGACAACAGCTGCAAAAAATCCTCCACATTTCACATTTTCATCAGCATATAGATACTTCAGATATTTTCAGAAAACCTTTTCTCATCTTGTTTTATTTCCTACTTCTAAAGAGAGCTTGGATTACTTAAAATCAATAGCACAGAACAACTATTAAATGCTATCACCTTTCGTCAGCTGGGCTGAGCAATCCCTTGCCCTATTTGAAGGTGACGGGGAGTCCCCAAATAGCCCAGAGGGGGAGTGAAGAGCACTTCACCTTCTGAAGTGCTCATGCATACACCTAACAGTGTGCATAATAAACTGTTGGATTTTATAAACATTTGCATGGCATACTGCAGCAGACACACCTAAGCTGTGCTGTAACAGGAAAGGATGTTGAAGCATGCAATATTCTTTCAACTATCTTTTTATATGTTCCCTGCTGCACAAAGCACAGAGTAGAGGCATGACACCCATGCAGGGCTCCTTATCTTCCCTCAAAGCAGCTCTGGTGTCAGTCCATTGGTCTCTCTTGCAGTGTCAATTTATGGTGGAATGACACAATCTCTGTGCAGTATCCTGCCCTACAGCCTAGGAAATTTAACCCGTCTCTCAACACTCCTGCATTTTCACTCCTCTCTGGCCCTCARAAATGTGCATCTTCACATCTGTTTGCCTATACAAGCTGCCACCTCTCTCCTCCCTCATCTGCTTGAGAAATCATTAGCACAGTTCTTCCTTATTTCTGTTTTGGGGTTAGGGGAGGAGATTTTTGCTCCCCCCCCTTTCTTCTTTTTTTTTTCTGTGTTTTGGTATTTGTTTGTTTGTTGCAATATGTTTTGCACATTGCTTGAGCGAGCCTAGATAAGCATTGTGACAAGCCATGGCAGAGCTGGAAAATAACTGCCCATAGCACAGGAACGCCCTCACGAGCGTGTATTTTACAGTGACTGCTATTTTAGATGAGCACTATGTCCTGGGAAAGCATAAGGCTTCCCTGGCTTCATGAGAAATTTGGAGGTGCTGAGTTTACTAACACAGGTTAATAGGAAGCTGGATTTTGATGAGACTACATCCTTCCCTGAAACAAAAACAGGGGATGATACAATACAACCCTGTTTACTGAAACCAGACAAAACCCAAGTCAAGTCAGAAGCCAAGAAACAGGGTGACGTTGCTGACAAGAGTAATAACCAGTACTGTTGTTCTCAATGTTCAGCAACTTGACGCTTTTGGAGCCCAGAAAGGCAAAGGGCCTGGGACATGGCCACTTCCCAGCGCTCCCATTAAGTCAGGCTGTTCTTCAGAACCTGTCAGCTATAGGAGTGAGCACAAATGAGCAAGGGAGGCGCAGTATTGTGTGGGGTTGCGCAGTGCCTTCACCTTTGCAACACTCAGGGCCTTCCATTTGCAATCCTGCAGCCTGCCTTTCTCTCCCAGATCTGCAACCTCTCACCAAAACTCCCACAGCAGCGTTGTCCAGAGCCTCGGGGGCAGTGTTTTCCACCTGATTTTTCTATGCTGTTGTTCCCATGGCTTTGCATGCTCCAATGTTATGGCAGGTTCCTCCTTGGAAGCAATTGCCACTGGTGTGAGAATTACCCCCTCTGCCTTCCTTTTATTTACCCCTTATTTTGTGGCTTTTAGTTTACATTAACACAAAAATAAGTCTTGGTGTATAATAGTCATTTAAATATAAAATATTTATGCTGCCAGCATTTCCTGCAGGGTCACCCACGCTTGCCCCAGTCTCCTGCTGCACACACTACAGCTAATGGGGAGTCAGCACTCAGAGGCAGGGGAGGGACACCCAGCCAGCTTTGGCCCCAGCGCTGGGGGAAAGGGATGGAGCAGGATGAGATTTGGGGGACTGCAGTGCATGGCTTGGCTGTCGTTGCTAAAACACTCCGTTTAGCACTTGGCCAGCAGGAAGGTGGCAGTGTCCATTGACTTTCACAGGCTAATTCCCTGCCACCAGCCAACAAGAGGATGAAAATTCAACAGCGGATCTCAGCTTTGGCTTTCTTTTTTCACTGAACGAACAGCCTTTCAACAGCCTGTGAAAGGAGAGACTGAGAAAGCCTCACTGCGGCCCAAGGGGCAGCATGGAGGCAGCAAAAGGAAATCAGAGAAAATAAAAAAAAAAAAAAGCCAGTAATGACCAAGGAACGCAGGGGCTGGAAAGGAACTGCTCGTGGTCCTGGGCATCACCTTGCCTGACATCCAGGCCATGCAGTGTCAAGCCCAGAGGGGTGAGACTCGATAAGCAAARGGAGGCCGAAGCCCAGATTAACAGACAGATGCAGAACATTGATTCCCAGTTCACCCCAGGTCTAAGAAAGCACCCTACTTTGCTGAGACCATGGCTGCCCAGAGCACCTCTATGAGGAAGCAAGCCCTCATCTCAAAATGCCTTAGAGACATCAGGGAACAATACTGATAGGGAGGAGGATGGTCCAAATCCTCCTCAACCAGCAATGGATCCAAAGCACTGCAGGATGATTGGTGAAACGCAGCAGTCGGGAAAGGGCAGGAGAGCCCACCAGGCAAAAGGGAAACACTGCTGGGTTGTGCAGCGGGCTGGAAGTGTACCTCCCCCCATCTTCTGGGACCCACTGCTTGAAGAGGATGAAGGGCTTCTGTCTTCTGCTCCTTCTCCTCTCCTCCCTACTTGCAAAATCTTGCCCCGGGTCATGGCTGATTAAACACTGTATACTGCATTATTTAAGACACTGTTGCTGTGATACAAAGCTAACTTCTTTCAGAAGCAATACCTGACAAAAACAAGCATACAGAGATACTTAGAGCTCCTGGAGTCGGAATTTAAATTGGTCAGGAAGAGCCTCTGAAAAATAAAAATCAATGACAAAGTCCATTTTGAAAAGCAACCCCACGGAGAACTATGTTTTTCCTCACATGATCCCCTCCATTGGCCTAAAATACACTCAAATATATTTTTTGTTGTTGATAAGAAAAGCTAACTTAACAAAGCCCCTTTGCTTATGATCTTCTGGGTTTTCTGTAACTACCTAGACATGAGGGAGGATACACAAAAAAGGGACATATACCACCTTTTGTTTACTATGTCCGCTTCATAATGCCAGTACTTTGGAAAAAAATAACATAATAATCTTTTATGTATTAGATGCTTCAAGGTGAACGAACTAAATAAGCTGCAAGGATTGCTGCAGAATTTATGATCCAAAATCCTTGGGGTAGTTGCCAGCTCTGAAGGATGAATTCTTCCCTGATGTTAGGACAGCTCTATTTGCTTCTGTGTGACCCACAGTCAAAAGGCAAAGGAAAGCTTAGAAGGGACAGGCTCTGCTCAGGACAGGATGAAGACAGGAAGCCTATACAGAGAAAAGGAGGGTAAGAGGGAAGATGGTCTCCCATTTTCGTTGTGGGTATCTTCTGAAAATCAAGATGTCTAAAGGTTTACTACCCACCATAAACAGCATGAGTAGCTCCAGCAAATTTCAGTTCTGCTTTCTTGCAATTTCCCATCGCTAGTGGGCTAGCAGTCCTGCTGGAGGAGTAATAGCAGGAGACCAGCTCCTCAGGAACAGAGAATCCCAGCCACACTTTTCCTCACCACAAGTTAAGAAAATACATTAGACTATTTAAATCATAAGCTTTCCTTGGGTAATGACTGTCCCATCCTGAGTATGCACAGCACTTATCACCCAGCTGCTAATTGCTAGTTTTGATTTGGGTCCAAAAGAGATGGTCTGGAAAAAGAGAAGTATTGAGGAGACAGTCACATTAAATTAGTTAGGTCAGCCTCTGAGAAGGGGCTGTAGCTCTCTCTGCATGGGTAATCTTTCCTCCCTGAGCCCTCCCCCCTCTCTCTTCTCCCTTTAACAGTTTCATTTTGTGGAGCTACAAGACTTTTTTTCTCTTGCTGAGTGCTGGGTTAACAAATGCAGGAGGCATATATTAACAGTGTTCTTTGGAGACCACCTACAGCAGTGGGATGAACAATGGGCCTTGAACCATTACTAATTTATATCCCAGAAATATGGTGTATGAATATTTTTTAAATGTAAAACCATTAGTCACACTTAATAGTTTATTTGAACTAAAACCGTATTATTATCCCGTCATTATTTTACCTGGTATATTTTAGACCACTTACCTCAGGGGTTGCCATAGCTACCTGCTGAGTGCCTTTGACTAAAGTGTTTGCAGTAATCAAAGTTAAAGACTTCTTATAAAAAGAAGTGTGCTCTGACTAAAGAGGAACCTGGGCAAAATTGCCCATAATTGTATTCTTTCACTCAGTGCTGCAGCTGTTGGGTGAGCTGCAGCTTGGTCCCCTCATTGGTCTCTGAGGAGGTACCCTTAAGGTACAGTCCTTAGGCTCCGCCATAAAATCACATGAAAATGAAGGTTTGGAAGGGCCTCTGGAGGTCTCTAGTCCAACCTCCAGCTCAAAGTGGGTCCAGCCAGGATCATGGCCTTGTCCAGACAGGTGTTGGAGATCTCCAAGAACAGAGAGGGTGTAAAGAAGCCGGAGCCAGGCACTTCTCAGTGGTGCCCAATGACAGGACAAGAGACAATGGGCACAAACTGAAACACAGGAGGTTATATTTTAACATCAGGAAACACTTTTTCACTGTGAGAGTGACCAAGCCCTGGCACAGGTTGTCCTGAGAGGTTGTGGAGTCTCCATCCTTGGGGATATTCAAAAGTCACCTGCACATGGTCCTATGCAACCAGCTCTTGACCCTACTTGAGCAAGGGGGTTGGATGGCTCCAGAGGTCCCTTCCAACCTCAACCATTCTGAAATTCTGTGAGACTCCTCGGAAGCCAACAAGCCTATGTGAAGCTCTGCTCTGCTACCTGAACTGAGACAAAAAAACATAGACATCTGATATCCAGAAACACCTGCAGAGCAGCCTACACTCTCCAAACCACATTCAGTCTCTCCCCACGCCACCACATATACAAGGACACAGTGCAGGGCAATTCCCAGCAAGACCCTTTCTACGCGTCATGTTCCTGCCCCGCAGTGCTAGAGCTGAGTGTCTGGGAACCTTCATCTTCCACCAGGGAGACTTTGACTGTGAAAGGACCTCCACCATCATCAGGTTAGCACCTCTTTATGCTGCACTGCCTGCTCAGCCCAATCCCTCTGAGCACCAAGACTGCCCAGCCAGGATGCTCTGCTGTGGCTGACCCTGTGATGCAAAGGCACAGGCTGTCTCATGTGGTGAGGTCAGGTGCACTGATCAAAGCACTGGGAACTGGGACTCATGAGTTCTCTCTTTGCTGCTAGAGGATTTGTCTTGGTGGCTAAAGCAGGAGTGAGGAAGGCTGGGTCTCTCCCAAACCCTCCCCAGTGTCAGGGAGCAGCAAGGGTGGCCGCTCCATGAGGAAAGGGGAGCAGGAGCAGAGCAAGATGACTACTGATTCATCTCTGAGCAGAGGCGATGACCTCACCAACAAGGATGCAGTCCCACATATCCTAGTATGGCAGGTAGGACAGACCCAGTGAGACCTTCAGCTTAAAAGCCAAATGCAATCAAAGGCAGGAGGAGACCCCACTGAGCTTCTTAGCAGTACCTCCTCCAACAGCTCTCTTCAGAGCTGAATGCCTGCACCATACCTAAGTTGACCCTGAACCAGGCAGCCAAACCCTCAGGAAGAGGCACTCAAGCTCTGCCACTGCACCTCTGGGTGACACAAGGTAGGTCCTGGCCCTTCTCTGTTCATCCATTTCCCCATCTGGGTAGCGGAGTAGACACATCCCTGAGCTCTGATCAGACAGCAGGCACTTGTGGGCACAGCGAGCAATTGCTCTTTGAGGCAAGGACTCCTGCTGGTGTCCTGCCAGCTGCCAGCTGGAACCAGCACCCTTCTTCAGGTTTGGAGCAGAGGGTCAGAAGTTCCCAGCAACCCCCATCTCTTGCTGTCTTCCCTGGTCCCTTGGAGTGCTGGCTCTGGGAAAGCCCAGCCCAGGGGATGTGCACCACTCACTTTGCTGAAGTGCCGTCCCCTCTTTCTGCTCCCTTTGCTTCAGCCACTCCTGCCCTGAGCATTGCCTGTGCAACATGAGCAGAGCCCCTTCTCCTAGATAACTCTCTCTACGCAGCACGCTACCCATGCTGGGAAGTGCTGGAGCCCAGTATCACAAGTCAGGGACCTGCAGATAGCAACAATTGACCCCAAGTTCCCCAAGGCACTAAGAAGTGAGGCACCTCAGCTCTTCAATCCATCCATCCCATAGCAATGTTTCAGGATACCTCAGCATGCATCTAAATATTTATTTTACTTATGCAAAGAAGTGAGAGGAAGAAACTTAGTACTTTTGGAAAGAAACCAGTTTTAATCAGAGCTAGCAGGCACTACTGGAATCATCCAAATCAACTGCAAGCAATTAGACAATTAAAGTGAAGGTCACTAGAAGTACACAGTAAACAGCCATCCTGACAGAGCATTTAAGTACAGAAGAGCTGGATACTGCAATTAAAACAGTTTGCACAAACACAGCTCTGTTGGATTAGGGACTGACTTCTCTAAACCCTACAGGAACAAATCAACAAGGCAACAGGATTCACACTGGTTGTACTCAGAAGACAGACTCCTTCCCCACTGTGGCTAACAGCAGGTCTAGGATTTAGTGGATTTGAGTGCCATCAGCTTCTCTCCCCTCTACACCACACCCACACCCACACCCCCAATACTTGCACAGCTGGAACATCATTTCCTGAGAAACCTGCCAGAGCAACAGGGATTTGTCCCTTCACAGTTAACCAGTCCTATTCTACCACACAGAAGAGCAGTGTGGTCTTTCAAAAAAGGGAAGATTGGGGTGTGGGATGCAGATGTTAAAGAGATGTTTTATCTCAAGTTTCACAGCAGACACCACTCCCCTGTTTGACCAGAGCACTTTTTCCCTTTTGGCATCAGAGGTGGGTAAGTCCCCAGGATAACATGTAGAAAGACATGCAGAATGAAAACTCTGTAAAATGACAGTCATTGTCTTCTGGAACTGCCCTAATGTGGGATTGCTGACCCCTGGATCCAGGCATCCAAGTAGCAAAAGAGACCACCATCCTCTACAAATTCTCTTCATCCTGCCCTGGAAAGATCTGACTAAACACCCTCTTTCACTCAATCACTGTGACAAAGGGCAGTCAAAGGACACCCCAGCTCCTGGTTTTGCTCAGCCACCTTGCTTGGAGCTGTGATATACTCCACGGAGACACCATAGCTCCCAAGGACAGGCAGGCTTGCCAAAGAGGAAATAATGTCAACGCTTTTATAATTTGCTTTTGCAAAATGGTTGCTTTACATTATAAAGGTCCAGTTTTCACCATCATAGGTTATCAGAGGAAGCATTAGTCAGGAACCAGGATGCTGTTGTGCTAAACACCACATGTAGGCACCCCAAAACAAGACACACGACTTGCTATGATCCCCCTTGGACTGATATCCTCAGGAAGACTTCCACAGACAGTGCATGGATCCATTCACCCAGCAAGATGTGGGGCTGGATTCTGCCCTTTCCCATCCAAACCAGCTTGCACTTGTCAGAACGGACATGCTCCCAAAGCATCTCTGAAATTCTCCTGCAGAAGCTGCAGAGCACTGCTGTTTCCACCATCTAAACCATAACACCCCCGTCTCAACTTGAAATCTCTCTGCACATCCTCACTAGCATCAAGGGAGCCAGGAGCACCTCCCCAGCTGGCAGATTCTCATTGCAAGAAAAAAAAATCTTCATTGCTGGCTGTCTCCTTTCCATTCCCTGGTAAGAGGCTTTAGAGCAGTCAATGACACAGCRTTCAAATTGGGCATATAGGCCATGCCTGATAGCTGTGCCTACAGCACTGTCTGGGCAGCTGGTGTCCTGGCACAGGGAGGGGAAGGCAATCTGCGTTTCTSCCCAGGAACTGCAAGATGCATTTTGAATGGAGAGCAGCGAACAAGAGCCCAGAGGTCTCAGCTGGCCCCTCTAGAGGGAGCCTGTCTGCCAGCGGTCAGGACGTCCAGTCCCAGCTAACTTTGTACGTCTAGAAACTCTGTTAATCTCAGAGGCGGAAGAGTTCAGGCAAAGCTCTGCTCATCAGTGTGACCTACTCAAGGAACCTCTCTTTGTTGCTGGAAGTCCTGCTTGTTCATACACGCTAGGTGACCTATTGATTTTAGCACATCTGAATGTAACACAGAGCCCACACTCCTGGAGAAGTGCAAGAACCCTTTTGTATGCCCACCACGTACCAGGCAGCACAGCGAAGGGAAGCCCACATGGCGAACCAATGTTGATAAGCGTCCCTGCATGGGGTTCACCTTAGGGAGTCCTGGCCACCGCAGAGGAGAAAGCAGGCTCCAGAAACATACCCTTGCCCAGAGCAGAAGACATTAAGTTTCCTTTATTTTACCAGATAAAAAGCTTCATGCAAACCATGACAAAGCAGCCAGCTGGCAATGTGGGAAAGCCAGAAACAGTGACTCCCTTAGGGGAGAGCAGTCCCGGCTTGAAATACTCAACAGGTGCCCTGGCAGAGAACTGGACCCAGGACTACACAGTGCTGCCTCTCTCTGCCTCTTTCTGGAAGGTGTATAGAAAGGAGCCATTTGTTCTTTACCTCCATTCAGCCCTTTGGAAATTAAAAAAAAAAAAACCAAACACCTCTGCAGATTGTGTAGCTATGGGGCCTGACACATTAATAAGGCAGAAAAACATTTTCTGTTCTAAAAATCTGGAGCACATTTGTCTCCCACCCACATAACTTAACCAATGTGCCAGAAGCAAACCAGCTCCTGAAAGTCATCCCCTCTGTGCAGAGTTTAGCATCCCCAGCCACCTCTCCAGAACTGCAATCCCCTGCCGTCCTGGTCTCTAGACTGCCTGAAATTCCACTTTCCTCAGGCTTCTTAGATTACTTGCTTTAAAATTAATCTGAAGAGCACTACAGTGAATTACTCCTTGAAATGAGCTTTTTTGGAAAGTTAAATGTCAGCCTTTCCCAGTGCCCACTTCAGCACAGCCTTTAGAAAGAGTTATCACCTCCCCATACCAATGTAAAAAGCTAATAATCCTCATTAGATTAACCCCTGCCATGTTGCCAGAGAGCCTGTTTGAGGGATTGTCCCCGTGAGGAAACCCTGGCACGTTGCCCAGGCCTTGTAGAGATCTATGATCAAGGCACATTTTTATCCTAACAGCTGGACACAGGCCGTCACCCTGGATGCCATACAAGTGCAAGCCAAGCATGCAGCCCAAGATAGGAGCTCCAGTGCCCTCCCATGCCCCCTTGGTCTGGGTGACCAAGGCACAAGCAGCCAAAGTCCCAACCCTGTACACTTACTTATTTACTAAAAGGACCGACTGACCTGTTTCTTTATTTTGCAGCCTGTTTGCAAAAAGCTTGAATACCCCTTGCACAGAGGATAAGAGGAATCATTCATGGGTCTTTCTGCTCCCTATTTGCCCATAGAGCCCAGGGCCAGACACTCATTAATTTGTCCTCTGCAGAGTCAYGTCTAGACTTGCAAGCCAGCTGTGCTTCACCTGTGACACGCCAAGTTCAACAGTGCCCAGTTTGCTGGAAAGCTCAACTCATGCCCTTCGAGACAAAGGAACTTGCATTTCTACCCTCTGACAGATCCCATGGAATAGGTGACAGAGCCTCCCAACATGCACTGCTGCGCTGTCAGAAACCATCCTGCTCTGTACCATAACAGTAACCCCATGCTTAGCAAAGAAAACTGGGGTGTAGCCCACTACACGGCATTTCAACAACAAAAGCAAAGCACAGGAACCACAGCCAACTGCTCCTTGTCTGGGATCCCTGAGCATCCCAGACTCATTTCTGCATGCCTTTGTCAAACCATGCCAAACTGCTGCACAACACAAACAGCCCGAAAGCCTTCAGCACGAAGCTGCCTGCTCTTTTCAAATGGTATGAACACGCACAGCCAGTAAGCCTTCAAACGCTGCCTGCAAATCCAGCCCAGGACATAGCAATGCTAGTGATGTCTTCTCATGTCACTTCTTCATGAAAGCAAGGCACTGTCCCAAGCACAAGACTAACCCAGAAYGGTATTTCTTCTCATCTTGCTCCAAAGTGTGTTGCTTTACTCACTCACTAGGAAGAGCACAGCCCACTTGCCTCACATAATGGGATTATGTGGAAAGACTGACATGTTGCAGGAGATGCACTTTTGGCACATGCTTAGAGACACAATTTGTCCTGTCATATTCAGAAGCTGCACTACCACATCTCTCAACCCCACCACTGAAATGCTGTTGTGCACCATGCAAAACCCAATTAGCCATGGCAGAAAGTTAACTGCAACAGGCACTGAAAGGGCTTCATCCTTAGAAGGGGGATGAGCAAAGAAGACTTGAGAACTCATTTGACAGCAGAAAGGTGCGTAATTAGTGTGCGGTACCAAGACAGGGAAGGGAGGTTGGACTGCATTTTCTAGCCTTGTGTACCAGGACTGCATGATAATCCTGATGACTCATTTACGTGCTGGCCAAAACCCACTCCATGTGGGAGCTGGTGGGTCAATACTTCTGCTCTCCACTCTCAACGGCTGTGGGGCATAGGATATTACTTGAGGGGTAAAAAACATCCCATTGCTATCCCATGCCTTTACCTCCCTAGACTACTGGAGCCACTGCTGAGGGAGCAGGAAAGCAACATCTCGAGGACACTGCTGTCACTATGGGATGGTGAAGAGCATATTTCCACAGCTCCTACTAAATTCTGGGCCCTGCAYTGTCCACCTGAGCTGGACTTGCCCAAATTACTAGAAACAAGCAATTCATTCATCTTCTCCACCATGGAGAAATGCACCTCCAGCCTCCAGTCCCACTGGTGCCAGCCAGACCCTGAACTACTGCAGGGGATTTCTGTCTGTAAGGGCATAAGCTTGGGGCTGCTTGCAGGAGGTCCAACTTCTGTCAATTTTGTCCCAGGCTTGGGCTCACCAGCAGGAACGAGCATCTTCTAAATCACTCTCCTACACTGGTGTTGGGAGCTTCCTGTATCCAAAAGGAAAAGCAAGGACACTGAAAGAAAGGACATCAGGAAGATCAGGGAAGTTCTCCTTCCAGCAYGACCTCAGTGTCTGAATCAAAAAGGCAGTGAGGAAAAGACCCCAGGAGCCCTGGGCTGAATTTTTCAGCCTCTACATCCTGGAGAAATTGTTCATGAGCACAGGGCAGGCTCAGAGGACAATCCCAGGCCACTGAAGTGGCTACAGAGCTGATTGCTATCACCAAGAGTGCAAGGCTGGGTCAAAAGTAAGGTCAACAACTTCAAGACTTAAGTCTTTAATAGCTTAAGTATTGATGCTCTTGCTTTCTCTCAAGCTGTCTTCCCCCTTCCATCCAAGCAAGTGGGACTTGGAGATTGCATTTTGTAAGGGCAGAAAGGCTGAGAGGTTGATCTATTCTGATCAAGCCTCGGATACCTAGGGAGTGTGTTTGCTCCTGCTGCTGAGAAGATGAACTCAGATGCTCATGGGTGCTTAGAGGCTAGCCCTTGCTAACAGAGGGATCTCCAAAAGAAACAAAGAAGGCTAGTCCCTTTTGGCTTGCTCCAGGAGAGCTGTGGATGGAACTCTCTAAAGAAGGTCCCAACCCCTACAACACATAAGAGAAACAACAGCAAAACCCAGTCTGACTTTTCACCTGAATATAAGGGAAAGGAGATAATGCTCAGGCCCTAAAGCAATAGAGGCGACTAGAGCAACGAGTCCTGGGAGAGAAAAGAGAGCAATGCTGGATGATTGCTGGAAGAGCAGAATTGGCAAAGCATTGAAGAAACAGCTCTCAAAGCAAGAGGTTTGAAAGGGAGAGCAGTTTAGCACCACCTTATAAGCCACACTTGGCAGCAACAGGCTGGTGGAGAGTCATTTTGGGAAGTTGTGTCCATGGCTTTTCCAGAACCAGTCTACCTCATGCCCACATCTGCAGTTCTGCCCTTTTACACTCGTGTATACCCCACACCCAGCTAAGGTGTAGGCAGACTCTAACAGATGGGCTACTTGGCTTTGCTTGTGGTATCTTGTATCTCACAGCCTCTGTTCTTTCCAGCATCTCTTCCTACACCAAATCTTCCCTTTCTGCTCCAGACCCAGAAAGGTGTCTCAACCGACAAATTCAGCACTGGCAGCTTGTTCTCCAGTACCCCTATGCTGCCCTGCACCACTCTTTAAAAGGCCTTTTTTACTGTACAACTGAAGTATGAAAAAAGGACGTCTCCAAACAGTGCAACCAGAATCTTTTCATCCAAGCTTTCTTGGTGAAACACCAAGCATAGCTCATGCTACTGTGCCTGGGTATGACAACAGAACTGGGTTATGTTTTAAGCCTTTTCACCAAAGCAGTTTTTCCAGCATACACTGTATCATGAACATCAGTATAAAAGCGGGTCTGTTAAAAAGTTGTCTTCAAAATCTGTGTGTCAAAAAAAATCTGTAATTTTTCCTCCTTTCCCAGCCCATGTTGCATTTCAGGCACCTTCCAAATTTGTTTTTTGTTGCGTAGTCTTCTTTGCAGACCTGTGGTAACTGGAAGAGAGGGCAGTGTAAGGGGATTTGTGGGTAATTACAGCTTTGATAACACACTATGTAACCAAATACTGAGCTGCAGAAGAGAATAACAGACTAAAAAGTAATGCATTCATTGAACCACAGGTAAAACTCAGTCATTCAGTGGTCTGTGCACATGACAAGAATACTTCATAAAAATAAATGAAACAAGAGTCAGTGGGAAAAACTATAGATTTGTTCCTCTCACAAAAATATATACCTTGGATTCCCAAAGAAAAGTTCTCTTCACAGTTCAGAAATCACCCAGGCTAGCCTCAGGCACTGAGAGCATAAATCAAGTTTTCTCTACTTCTAGGGCTTACACTCTTGAAACAGTTGGATCTAATGGCTAATCCTTAAAGCAACCTTATACATTTCTCTTAGGACACATCATCACAAGTACTGAAAAAAATTACTTTGGAGTGAAAGAGAGCGCAACTAAAATAAGCAAAAACTGACTTTGGTAAACTGCCAAGTGACATTACCATTACACTGATCTAGAGAACGTTAGTTTCCAGCAGTACCACCACTGTAACCTCATCTTCATCTGTTTGTTTTGTTCTACCTCTTGGCTTTCAAGGACAACCACACATCAAAGTAACTCACAGAAATGGTGATGGAGGAAGAACTATTGAGCTACAAATAGATGGTAGACAAGCATGTTGTTCTGGGATGCTTTCCTGGGAGCTAAGGCTGTTCAGCTCAATGGGCTTGGGATCTGACCCCAGTAAGCCCATGATCTGCAGTCCACATACTATGCAGATGAGTTTCACAGCCTTGCTCATTCATTCCCACACTTCCAAAACTGCCCCTTGCGCTACACTGGTTCCCAGCCTCTCCTTAACCCTTTTACCTTACACACACACAACTATGTGTTAGGCACCATGGAAATGGGCCCTTTCTCACCCCCAACACAGCAAGGCAGCCACCCCCGGGGCTTCATGGAGGACCATGGCTTCAAACACATGCCTACCTTGAGCCCCAGCTTTGAGACTCCTGCAAAAGTCTTGTACCCTTGACTTCTAGAGAACACTGGGCATGAATTGTCCCTGCAAGAATCACCAAGGAGCAGATGCCGATGCAGAAGGATGAGTCCAGGCTTTGGCAAGGATGAGTCCAGGCTTTGACATACATTTGCACCTTTGCTCTCACTCTTAGGTGTCACAAGGCAGAGATAATGAAGCTGGTCTCCAACTCTGGAGAAGATCAGAGGAGAGGAAGAGTGTGATCATATGCTCACAGAGGCATTGGTGGGAAGGACCTCTGCAGGTCTGTAGTCCATCATCTCTCTCAAAGCAGCACTAGCACCAAAACTAGATCAGATCAGTTGCAGCTTTGTCTAGCAGAGTCTTGAAAACCTCCAAGAAAGGAGATCCCATCCCCCTGCCCCCAGTGACCTGCCCCAGGGCTGCTCCTGAAACCAACTCAGCCTCCCACACCTCAGCTTGTGGACATTGCATACTTCTATGTTGTCTGGCACTGCCTGAACAATTTAGCCCCATCATCCATGCAACTGCCCTTCAAGTAGCTGGTGGGGGAAATAAGACAGCAATCAGAAACTGATGTATATTAATAATCCTTATTATCATGAATAAACTATTCTTCAGCTGCCACAGGTAAAAGTAGGACAGGCGTTCAGGAAAAAAATTAGTCTTTAGTGAGYAACAATTTAAAGTAGCTAAACATTGTGACAGGCAATCTGCATACACACAAAGTATTTTGTATGTGTTCAAGCATCAGCTGTTGGAAAACAGCGAAGTTTTATTTTCTACACAGGAGGAAGAAAAGATAAACCTGTGCAGTCTGTTAAGCACCTCCATTATAGCATGAAAAAAGCACAGCAAGAGGGATTGTTTATTTAAAACAGCTTAACTGTAACATAACACCCAAATCTTTTTAGCTGATAATGGAAATGGTTTGGGCATGAATATCCATTTTAAACATGTTTATGTCACACTTCACAGAAAGGTCAAAATTAATGTTATACCAAAAGAATTTTTCAAAGTACAATTATCTTGACTCTTGGAGCAAAGAACATTCCTACATTCCCCAGGTTTACCACCTGGGGTTTAAATTTCACATTTTTTAAATATCTTTTTTTTTAAACTAGGTACCTCACAGATTATGTTGGGAGCTGCATTAAAGAGATCTTACAGCTACCAGCTATAATGCCCACTAGCTGCTTTTCCCCCACTAATCCACCAACCCTAATTCCCTGGGGGTTCACAAGTGATGCCTCCAAAGACCATGTGGAAGTTATTTTTTTGTCTGATTAGCCTGCTAGTCTCATTGCCATATTTGTCTCAGTTTAACTCAAGGACTCATGTCTCTCCTCTTGCAGGCATTTCCCCAGAGACAGTGGAACGGAGCAGATTAAAAAACCATGCTAACCAATCTCACAAAAACAACAGTCACACACAAAAATCATCATTTTCCTACACCCTGGAGCTTGCTATTCCCTCCTCATTTTCACAAGCTTCTCAAGCCTATTTGTTGACATTCTTACAGTGATCCAATGCTCTCTGTGAGCAGATGGCATCAAGCTCGGAAATCTTATACATGCCATGTTACATTAAGCCCTGGCTGACTTGAAGCTATTCCCAGCGTGGTATTACTGACTTTCCTGGAGTAAGCAGTAAACCCATCTTTGGAGTTTTTCAGGCTGTTGTATTAGCAACAGCAAGCAAAGGCATAAGCCAGATTTTCTTGGATGCTGATCTGTTTACAAAGAGCATATCTCAACATCTTATTTCTTCGAAGTGTGGTTCAGAGAGAAAACAGTTTATCTGGTAATTCCAAGCCTACTTTTCCATTCAGTCCTCTGCTCAAAGAGCATGGTTGGCTTTCTCGTCTCGTTATTGCCAGAAGGACTCTTCCTTCCCTGGTCTCCACCTCCCTCCCCAGCCAAGTTCTCTCTTCTCTCCCTCGTCACCCCAACAGACACACAGATCATCATGACCTGCTCAGTCCTCAGCTCCCACACTTTCATCCAGCCTAGCCTTTGGGTAGTAGCCTTCACTCATTCAGCCATTACTGTGCAGAAAAGAATTTCATTGCTCCTTCAGTTGCTGTCTGAGAAAGATACCCACAGGACACATCAATATCAGCAAGGTCTATGTTTGCACACGGAAGAAAACTGTTCTAGTTGGGACCCACCACAACAGAGATACCTCTACAAGTAGTTGAGTTACTTCAGCACACCCCAGCCAGGAATGAGCCCGTATATCGCAGGGAAGCCCCTCCTTCTTTATCACAGCTCTGGACGGGACTGCTTCTTTCCCCATCAAGCGCCAGCTCAGATTTTGCACTTGCCTGCATTTTTGCACAGGAGTCATCAAATGTAATGCTGTTAGGAGCCAGGCATGCTGGAAGAAGAAAACTACTCCAGTCCTCTGCCCTACTGCAGTTAGTGCCTTACCAGTGAAGCAGCTATAACCATGCTGTGTTTGACCTGATGAGCCTGGCCAAGGTTTTGTATGCCAGATAAGCGTCTAGGCCTGGGCTTTTATCAGCTGCACTGAAATGGAAGTGACGAAAAGGTTTTGAAGCTCCATATAGAGGGGCCTACACAGCCAGGAGGAGGTTGGAGGAGAATGAAGCTGTGCTTTGCAGGTGTGCCCTTTGAGTCTTCCTCCTGCTCCATGATTTCTGTGCTCCTGAACTTCCTTTTCATCTGGTGCCTCACGTGGTGACTCCAGGCTCACGTGCCTGGAGGGCTGTGATGTGGCCTGTGGATATGGCTCTTTAGGCAGAACTGGCCAGAACAGCAAGGATAGGGAGTTGCCTTTTATATGAGAGAGAAGCAGGAATGTATGAAGCTTTGCTTTGGGATGGATGATGAGTCAGCTGAGAGCTAATGGGTCAGGCCCTGAGCAACTTGCTCTCGTTGACCCTGTTTTGGGACTTGGACTAAATAGTCTTCAGAGATGCCTTCTGTGACTCTCTGATCCATCAGCACAAATTCCTGCATATTTGTCTAGGAGAAAGGCCATACACAGAAAACAAGACTTAGCTTCCCCCCAAATACAGCACGTGTGAACCTTAACCTCCTTTTCTCCCCTTGTTCATAGGCTTTTTCTTCTCTTTGACTCCTTTCTGCTTAGAAAGGAAGAAAATTAAACAACATTCCATACCTGCTGAAAGAGAGGACTCCAGGGGACTCATTAATCATCCAAACCTAGGCATATCATATGGAGTTCTGCAAATGACGAAGGACAGTATGTGTTCAATTAATTTGATCAGAGTCTCAGAGGGTGATCCTACACAATACAAAGGGGAGACCGAACACATCATTCTTAATGACCATGCCATGTGCAAACAATACTGTCTATTAGTTACACAAATCACACACATGCCTACAATTTTACAGAGAGTTTTCAGAAGTCATTTTTTGTGGGGTTTTCTGAGAGATTTCTGTGAGTGTATCCTTTACCCACCAGGTGTTATTGTCTGGCTAATGGACCATAAGAGTTATTTAAAGGTTGTTCTTTGTTACTTTGGCCTTGGCTTTTACGTGTACAGTATGTATGTATTTCCCATTGTGCACGAAGCATATTACAGTAAAGCTAACTCTCCTTGTCAATAATGAAGCAGAGGAGTCAGCTAACAAATCCTATTCTCCAGAGGCATTCATGTAAATTTGTTCTACCTAATGGCTTTTGGACAAAATAGACCAAAAAGAACAAAATCACCAACCCCTAGTTCAGATCCAGGAGCTTAGCACAGGTGGATATTTTAAGGAAAGCTTTTAACATTTGGGGTTCAGCAAAAAACAATGATGCCATATTTGCTGTTTAGACTGTTTGAACTGCTAGCCCAACACACACAAAATGGTAGTAATTTCACCTCACATACATTGGCAGGGAATCTGCCCCTGAAAAAATGAACCAAGATGGACAGATGACCTTTGAATTCATGAGAGAGGCAGGGAAGGGGAGTTACTCAGAACTCACATTGGCACACAAAGGTCTACAGTACTCACTGTAAGAGCCTGAGCTTAAATATAACTGCTAAACCAAGGTTGTTTTCCCAACAGCATGATCCCAGGTTGCAGCTGCACCGTATTGGAGCTGCTTTTGAGAACAGGCAGTCACATTCCCAGGAGGGGGTGCAGAGTTTGCAGAGCCCGTTTCAGTTTGCTCAGGTCCTGACAGCACTAGAAGCAAGAGAAAGTAACGACACAGACGACGTTATGCAGGGACCAGGTAGGAGTCATTCTGCAGAGGTGAGAGTGAACCCAGATCTCCTGAAAGCGGCTGATTCTGTGCCTTGCCCACAGCCTCTGCCACAGTACTATCTTAGCCAACTTGTACAGCTTAGAGATAAAAAAAATAATGGTTCTTAAGAGAAGGAAGTCCGGGAAAAAAATTCACCTCACTTGTCTTGTCCCACCTCTTCCCAGAGTGGTGAAGTTATCCTGCTTTGAATAGGGAGAATGATACTTTGAGAGTGCTTTGAGGTTCCTTTTATTATTAACGTATCAAAAAAGAAGTGTGAGAACTTCAAAGAGAGAAGACTGCAGGGCTGAAGGGACTAATTGGAGACAGATGGTCAGACATAGGCTCTTAAAAGCATGAAGATCAGCTAAGAACATCAGTCATTTATCTGAAAATAGCTTGAAATACTGAAAGAGGGAAATCACATCTTTCACTGTCAGTTCCTTGAATCCAGCTGCAGTCTCCAGTTGTAAAGCCCAACACAGCCCAGTAAATATGAATTTGGTCATAACTASCACAGGACCACAGACTTTATGCTGACCTGCCAGTACAGGGTCTCAGCAAGAAACCTGTGAAAGGTTCAGCTGCTGTTGTTATTCCCTACTTGACTCCACCATTGCCATTTTTGCCTGTATGCTTATAATACCCACCTAAGACTTCTTTCACTTTTCTTTCACAGTTTGCTTTTTGTCCAGATCTGTTCAAAATGACTTTAAAATGAACAAAAGCTGTCACCTCTCGCATCCTCTGAGCCAAGTCACAGGGTGAGGGGAGCAGGGGACAGGGGGAGTCACCTGAAAAAGCAGCCAGCCATGAAGTAAGCCCCAGATGCCTCTCTCAGTGCATGGCAGCAAGCTTGCCTCCAGCGTGCCTCACAATAGCCTTCGCACCGAATTTGGGTCTCCTCCAAGTTGAAGTTAACTTAAGGGCACTGTTCAGGCCTCACATTTTTCATTTKCTGTCACATGAGCTCGCCCTCTCCCAGGGATCCCAAAAAATTTCCCACTTAAAAAAAGGCAGCCACAGCCTAAGGACATTGTATGGCTTTCTGGGTCTCGGAAACCAGTTAGACACAACTCTGCACACTGGCTTTTCATTTAGCTATAAATTCTCCATGCACTTCTGTTCTCCTGCATGTAACCTTTCTTATTCTGGGACCCAGTTAGTAGAAATACTTCAAGAGCATTTGGCATGAGCCCAGAAGCCTCATGTGAGATGTCCATGTGAAGTATTCAGCCACTGGGACTGCAGTGCTGAGCCTTTCAATCCCTGATGCTCTGGGCTTTCCCAGAGAGCCCAACCCTGCAGCAGGTCACAGTTTTCTCTCTCTGTCTGCACCTTCTCCTCAGCAAAGATGCACCCTGCTATCCCCCACCACCACCACCCCCAAGGCCTGATTCAAAGGGCCTACCCGATCTTTACACATCTGCTTGTTGGAGAAGGGGTGACACCAGGCCAGTGTTGACTCACCATCCACCAGCCAAGCGAAGCACTTCACAAGTGGATTAAGACCCATGGGCCATAGAGTGTGTGTGGAGGTTGTGACAGCCCCCATCAGCGACCCCATAACCTCCCTGTCCCTGTTACCCTTCTGGTCCCAACCATGAGCGGAAGGCTAGCACTGCATTGAGGCAACTGCACAGTCTGGGACAGATGATATGGACTCACTCCCCCAGAGGAAGGTCTGGTCTCCCATCTCCGCTCCCARCCCTGCTGCTGCTCCATGCAGACAACACCTGTACAGGACTGGGATTGCACAGCTGCCCGCAAGGGATCCCAAAATGAATGATCCTCACTTGCACTCAGTCACCGAGCCAGCGGAGGAGAGGGCTGCAAGTGTGCCAGCAGGCAGCACAGGAGCCGTGCGGCTGCCCATGTCCCCAGCACGATACCCAGCTACGGGAGAACAGGCTCTACACCAGCACTGCCGTGCAGGCAGCTGCCTGACACTCCCCCGTCAGCAGTAACCCCAGAGAGGGTAGACCTTCACTGCTGCAAATGGCACTGATCTTTCATGCTGTGAATGGAACAATCAATCTTGGGATAATGCAGCTTGTTAAAGCAGCAGCCATCACGCTGATGAAGCAGCACAGCTTGCATCCTGAAAGACTCACAGTGAGAATGTAGTTTCCTAGCTGCCACATTTACGGGGATGAGCCCAGAGGTCCCAGATAACTAGGCTATTATAGAAATCTTAAAACACAGTGGACAAGCCTTACCCCCGTATCCCTGCCCACTCCCAAGGCTGTTTTTTCCTCTGCCTTATATTTCCTTGGCATGTTCTGTACACATTCTATACTCCCTCCTTCCTTCTCCTGTGTTTAGTACAAAGGGCTTGTACTCCTTCCCAGAATTTCAGAAGCAGCATCTCTTAAGTTCATAAGTAAATCCATCCTGGTGGAAATCTAGCTCTTTGTGGCACATAAGACACACTGGAAAATCCTGTGCATTAAATTACTCCGGTTATCCCGTACCACGCTGAACTTAGGGAAGTGATGGTGATCCTTTGGAGCCAGGAGGGTGAAGACCCAAATATGAGAAAGACCACTTTCAGGGAAATATTACCAGAGCAGAGGATATTTGGACATATAGATAGATCTGCTCTTTCTTTGTAGGGACACTGTGCCTGMCTGTTTGATGCTAATGCCTCTGCTGTCCAAGATTTCTCTCCCCTCTCTCTCCTTCTTCAATGTTTTCCTTTTGTTTGAGACTCCCTGCCATCAGACTTCCAACAGCGTGAATTTCTTCCCAAACACTGGTTGTCATGCTTCTTTCTGAAGCTCCTGTTAAGGATGTGACACAGCTCTGAACTTCTTTTTTTCTTTTGGGGGTGGGGGTTAATCATCAGATTTCAGATCGTTGCTATTAAAATCCATCAGACAACAAAAGAATCTAGGTAATGAGACAAGACTGTCACTTTGTAGGAAATCAATGTCATGGTGTTTTAGAAGCAAAATCCATTTACAATTACATTACAAGAAAGAACATATCTGGGCCACTTATTTCAGTGTTGGTAATGCAAAACATTGCCTTCCTGAGACATGCACCATCAAACACCAGGTATACAGCATGTGCAGAAGATGAATATGAGTACACATTTTAGGTTTGGAAGATATGGTGCTAGACTGCACTTCCCAAGATTTTTGCATGAAGGCTTCCTATTTTTTGTAGTTTACCAGTCACATTCAAAGTTCTAACTGGAAATGGTCCATGTTTAATCTGGTTCCACAGATCAGCTGGACTTGTTACCTTGTCCCATAACTACAGCAAGTTGCTGACTCCACCTTGAAAATGCCTGTTCTGCAGAAATCTGCAGTTCTTGCAACAAATCCTCCATGAAAGCCATTATGGTACCAGGCTGAAATACATTCCCGTAGTAAGGAACAGCATTTTCCAAAGCTGATTCTAAAAAGCATCATGTTAGTGGAAGCTGAATCCAGTGGGCTTGAAGACCCAAGGAGTTTCTCCTCACCAGTCTGTTAGAGCCACTTTTCCAATTTGTGGGTGTCTCCACACAGCAAAGCATATGTCCCAAAGATACAGATGCACACAAAACACAAGCAGCTGGCCACACAGACCGACACAGACAAAGAACAGTGCCTTTACTGGCCCCCACAAAACCATTAGCAGTACTTACACAAACATGAACATGAGCAGCCCCACCTGTTCCCCCCTTCCCCTCCAGCTGATCAGGACTGAAGGTCACCAGTGGACACACACTTTTCCTCACTCTCCCCATCCACAGGCACACGTGCATCAGCAGAAACCTCCAACCCCAGACACTTACTCCATCCAGACTCCATACCAAGATCATGAGTCTTACTTACCCTGTGTCCAGCCTTGGGCTTTCACATTCTGGTCTTCCACTCACCGACTAGTTGAGCTTGAAGTTTGCCAGTGAAACACACACATATTCACATGCACTGAGACAGAGAGAGAAAGAAAATATGAATTCAGGCCAAGCTGAAGTGCAGACACAGGGCTCAGCCACAAAAGCACATTGATCAGCAGCCTGCTTACACACAGTTGGACCCTTTTATCCCCTCTCCTACCCATTCTTCCATGCTTGTTCCTCCCCAGTTCACTTTGATCCCTCCTTTCCCTGCCTCTGGCCCTTCCCTTAAACATCCCATAATGTTTTGTACATTCCTACAATCCCCTTTAAACATCCAATAATAAGCTTTACACAATCCCACAAGCCTCCTGAAATGTCCCATCACAGGTTTGCTCTTTTCCATGAGACCCGTGATAATCTTCTTCCCCCTTTTTTTCAGTTACCAGGCTCATGACTGCGAATTAAGCACTAGGTTGGCCTTGGTCAAAAACCATATTGGGAATGTTAAAAATGTAATAGTAACAGTGATGGGAGAGTTCCTGGAAGCATTGCCTTGCACCGTTTGATTTATTACTCTGCCTATGTGGTCTCTGTGCCTACAGCAGCCAGGGAGTTTTCACCTCTCAGTCGAGCCGGGAGACAGTGGGTGTGAATGGCCACCAGAGAACTTCCCAGCACCACCGAGGGCAGCAGGCGTGTTCCTGTGTCACTGTAAATCAGTGTAGCCCCACTGAAATCATGGAGCAAGCTCTGGAGCAAACTGGTCTGTCTTGAATAACCTCAACAGCATCTGGGCACCAAGCCCTCAGCTGCTCTGTGGCCCAACTTGCCTTCCTGCCAAAGCTGCGCGGCAGAGGTACTCCGGGCAGTGATGGACACCGACAGCCACCCACCTCACCTGTCCCTGCAGAAGGCCAAAGCATGTTTTCCTGTGTCATCAGCCAAGGAGCAGAGTTCACAATCCCACAGTCAGAGAAAGGGCATGGTACAGCTCGTTATTCCTAGGACACTCCACTTTTTCCCTGCAGCACAATCTTTCTGACTAGTAGCATGATTTTGGCTGGACTCCCCCATCCCAGGGGCTGGTGCAAGATGTTGTGCAATCTGGGATTCAAGAGGTGGTTGCAGACAGGCTGAGCAAAGGCAGAACTGGTGGCTCTCAACCTGCTGGGCACCAGCTGCCTCTGTCACCCAAACAGACACAGTGTGCCAAGCAGAAAAAGCATTTCTCTCCTTCCTGCCCTCATTCCCAAAAGTGACAACCATCTCAGGACATCCCCAGCTTCACGGCCCCTGGGTACTCATGGGTCAGCAAGCACATTCCTCCAGCAAAGCTGCCTTGACCTCAGTACAGACCATGGAGAACATGAACCCCAGAGACATGCTTGGGGTGGGCAAAAGTCCCAAATGCTGACGCTAAATCTCTGTCCTGACAATAAACCACAGTTCATTCACCACTCCTGCAGCCTGTCTTGCTTTTCCAACCTTACAGTACAGCCTGCTGTTTCCCACATCCATCAAATTTAACTGCTTGAAATTCAGCCACAGCTGACAGGAGGAGATGCTGTGCACATGGATCCCAGGCTTCCAGTTAATGGCATAAATTGTTGCCACCTCTCCTTCTTGCTGAGCAATCACAGTCAGAAAGCTATGAAAGGGATATAACTCTCAGCAGGCGTACCCTTTGCAGAGCCTGGTATTTGGTTTGTCCTGGTCTCCTCCTAGCAATGGCAAAATAATAGTAGATGGCTTAGTTCAATGCCATATGAGTTCCCCACTGTTTGCTTAGCTCCCTGCCACCCATTTGCAGTCTACCTTGGTAGCACGGAGTTCATTCCTGTTTTGCTACAGAAGCAACCACAAAGAACCTTTGGAAGTCCAGAACAGGGGTCAGGGTCTTTTCTTCTTTTGGATTTATTGTTGTTGCTGTTGTTGCTTTGCTTGTTTTGTTTTTCCGAGCCAAATATTCACTAAGAGATGTTCTCGGTATCCTTTGTGGCAGCATGTGATTTCTGCGAGTCACCTTTAAAGTTATGTCTTTAAAGCTGGATGTCTACTCTCCACCCACCTGCAAACCTACAGCCAGGCTCACCAGATGGCCTGTGAAACAGGCCGCAAAAAAAATGCAAAAGCTTTGTTGGTTATTAGCCACGCTATTACAGGAGTCTAACAGGCTGGGTCTGGAACCGTTTGCCACTTCAAAGAGCAAACACAACATTATCGCAACGGGCAGTAACTGCAGCAGCACCGAGCATGAGGCTGCCCGTTCCCTGCACGACTGCCGGCAATGAGGGAAGCTGCAACTTGAGGCACTGATGCAGACAAAACCCTGGCAAATGGCAGGGTGCGGGGAAGCATCTCGTCTTTTCCCCAGCCTGATCTAGTGTATGCTGCTGGGCTGAAGCCAGTAGGAGAGGACTGCCRTTTCACAGAAGGGAATCTGAGGAAAGAAGAGGTGGGTCGGCCTCTCCCCTTCGAGGTATGCACACGACTTTATCTTAGGGCATATTCACCAAGCACCCAGCGTGCTCTGCCCAGCCGAGGTGACAGTGCACGGTGGGTGCAGAGCAGCTGGGACCATCCGTGGTCTCTCCTGGGTGAGAGCGGCCCTGCACATTTGATGTTTAAAATCAACTTCTTCCTGACAGTCCCAGTTACCTGGAGCCTCCTATTAAAGAGGCTTTGCTTTTAGCAGCTTTTGGAAAAGACCCTGTTGATTTGTTGTCTGTGAGCTACAGCCATCAGCCCAAAGACCATACAACATTCAGAAGGACTATAAGACAGTTCTTTCTTGTGCCACAGAGACTGATTGATTTAGTGTAAGCACTAAGAAATATAGCTACTTCTCTGCAGCGACATTTTGGATGCATGCTTTGGCTTAATCTCTTTGGAGAATGCACAGAATCATTAAAAAAACAGACACAAACCCCATGGCCAGTGCAAAGAGTTCAGTATCTTTGATGTAGGACAGGCTCAAAGAAACTCCTTCCCTGATGAGACCTTCCAAGTGTCCTCTGCCGAGGCACATACAGTATGTAAAGGCACATCATCAAAGTAGGTACATGCATTAGGATTAAACTCAGGATAGAGTCCCCATCCTATAAGTTGCCTCATATAGGCAGGCTGCTGTCCCTGTCCAGAGCCCATCGTAGGATCAGGACCTCGTTGCACAGCAAGATGAACCAGTTCAGGTTTACACAACAGATATGGGGCTCTGGAACTTGAGGCAAATGAAGATGTAGATGAAGGTCTATCCGCGGGGTTGCCTAGGGTGAGGCAGCCAGCCCCACACATTATGACTGCCTCTGCTAAGACAAAAAGGAGGGTAATTGTCGTAGGCGATTCCCTTCTGAGGGGAACAGAGGGCCCGATATGCCGACCRGACCCATCCCACAGGGAAGTCTGCTGCCTCCCTGCGGCCCGGGTTAGAGACATCACTAGGAAACTCCCCGGTCTGGTACGGCCCTCTGATTACTACCCACTATTGGTTATACAGGCTGGCAGCGATGAGGTTGCAGAGAGAAGTCCAGAAGCGATCAAAAGGGACTTCAGGGCACTGGGGCTATTGGTTGAAGGATCAGGAGCACAGGTAGTGTTTTCCTCAATCCCTTCAGTGGCAGGGAAGAAYACTGACAGGRACAGGAAAACACRCCTGATCAACACGTGGCTCAGGGGCTGGTGCCGTCGGCGGAATCTTGGCTTTTTTGATCATGGGGAGGTTTACACGGCACCGGGCCTGCTGGCGACAGATGGAGGTCAGCTGTGTCACAGGGGGGAAAGGATTCTCACTCATGAGYTGGCGGGGCTCATTGCGAGGGCTTTAAACTAGGTTCGAAGGGGGAAGGGGATAAAACCAGGCTCACTAGAGATGAGCCTAGGGGTGGCATGCCAATGTTGGGGGCGAAATCGATAGCCCAGCTCAAGTGCATCTACACCAATGCACGCAGCATGGGCGGCAAACAGGAGGAGMTGGAAGCCATTGTGCAGCGGGATAGCTAYGACTTAGTCACCATCACAGAAACATGGTGGGGTGACTCTCACGATTGGAGTGCTGCAATGCACAACTATAAGCTCTTCAGAAGGGACAGGAGAGAAAGGAGAGGTGGTGGGGTGGCGGTGGTATGTTAGGGAGTGTTTCGACTGTCTAGAGCTTAATGATTGTGGTGATGATAAGGTCGAGTGTTTATGGGTAAGGATGGGGACAGCCAACAAGGCAGATATCCTGCTGGGACTCTGTTATAGACCACCCAACCAGGATGAAGAGGCAGATGAAGCATTCTACAAGC
>JAYKAV010000121.1:55974-89045 GCA_035582835.1 Phoebastria nigripes
TGGCTGAGGGAACTGGGACTGTTAGCCTGGAGAAGAGGAGGCTGAGGGGAAACGTTATCACTCTCTACAACTACCTGAAAGGAGGTTGCAGCGAGGTGGGTGTTGGTCTCTTCTCCCAAGTAACTAGCGATAGGATGAAAGGAAATGACCTCAAGTTGCGCCAGGGGAGGTTTAGATTGGATATTAGGAAAAATGTCTTTACTGAAAGAGTGGTTAAACATTGGAACAGGCTGCCCAGGGAAGTGGTGGAGTCACCATCCCTGGAAGTATTCAAAAGATGTGTAGATGTGGCGTTTAGGGACATGGTTTAGTGGGCATGTGGTGTTGGGTTGATGGTTGGACTCGATGATCCTAGAGGTCTTTTCCAACCTTAATGATTCTATGATTCTATAGGGAGAGGACCCAGATCAGTTGTCACCATTCATGTCACTGTTTGAGGACCCAGAGGCAGTACATCCTCCCTGTTCCAGCAAATTGATCTCAATGCCAACAGCCCATGTCCAGCACACCCCCTGCACCTTCTTAACTCCGAATGGTGCTGTTTATTTTTCTAGCAAACATTCACGGCCCTCACACTTCCTTCGCCCAGGGCTTTGCACCGCAGCTGAGTGTAGATCAGCTGCCTGCCATGATCAATGAGTTAAACTAACCACTGCTGTCCCCATGGACTTCCCTGCTGTCAGCCTGCTGGCTGCAAGGGACTCTCTTTGGGCCAGATGCTGATGTTTTTATTCACGGCCATTTCCTCTCCCCAGTTTGCTGCAGGCACAGTGTAATACCCACTTCTGCTTCTGCACCTCCAATAGCATCTGACTTGCTTACAGCCCAAATGAAACCTTGGGGTCTGCTTGTGCAGGGAAGTCCCCCAGAAAGCTGAGTAAAGCCCCGCACAGGCTCATGCAAGCAAGCCACCTTTCTCCTGGAAGGTAACTTGTAAAGATAACAGTGTTTGCCCCTCTCTGTGAAACAACATGTGTCCCCAGTGCTGAATCTGCCTGTATTTAACTTCCCAGAACTGTGTCAGCATGCCCTCCATCATCAGAAGCACATATTTGTCATCTGCAGACACAGAACCATTTAGTTGCTAATGGAAGCAATTTCTGCTTCCCTGATGCTGATGTTCATCCAGCTACGTGCAGCCCAAGGCTTTGACAAAGCAATGCTCCTTTATGACTGCCCCAACAGAGCAGCACCCACGTGCATTGAAACACCCCCAGGAGTTTCCCAGCTAAATTTAATTAGTGCAGAGCAATGACCCAGAATTGCTTGCTGAGCTGAAGGTCTGCAGGGTCAGAGACCTATCCCTGTCTACACAGACTACTGTGTTTGCAGCAGTGTCTCCATGCTCAGCTCTGGTCTGAACATCTCCCATCCATCCTCTTTCACACCCCTCTGGGGTGTTGTCTGCATGCATCCTAGAGCTTGGTTTACTCCAGAAATGTCTAAATGAATAGTTCTGTGTCACCCTCACCTCACCAGCRTGACTTCCAAATGCAATGTGAAAGCTGGAGATGCTCAAGATGCAAGTCAGGAGGCTGGTTTCCTTTTTCATGCCCTCTCCAGGGAGAGAAAGGCAGGCACCTTTCAAGAACAAGCCACAGGAAAGGCATGAGTCTGGAGGCACCTCCCTTCTCTCCACTAGTGATAGGATGCTTGGGGCAAGGCTTTACAAATA
Organism: Phoebastria nigripes; assembly: GCA_035582835.1. Classification (NCBI taxonomy): domain Eukaryota; kingdom Metazoa; phylum Chordata; class Aves; order Procellariiformes; family Diomedeidae; genus Phoebastria; species Phoebastria nigripes. Next base: position 57,650 of record JAYKAV010000121.1, read on the forward strand.
AGCACTGGAACAGGTCTGGGTTTAGCATTTCAGCATCAGTCACATCACTGGGGTTGTGGTCCCCTTCTGTTCCAGGAATTAAGTGGTTTTTTAGACCCACCATCCTAATGAGATGGAGTCGTCTCAGAACAATCATTCTGGCCAGTTTGTCAGCCAGTGGAAACAGCAGCAATTCTCTGTGTGCCCCACTTTACCCTTGCTAAAGGGCTCATTTATGGCCCAAGTGCGTTGGAAGAGACTTCATATTCTTCTCCCCTTGATTAAGTACTCCTCTGGAAAAGCAGGGTTAAGTGTTTATGAGCAGCACAGAACTTAAACTATTATTTCTCACATTCTACCACACTTTATGGCTTCCTGGACACAGCCAGAGGCAGCAATAAAAGCAAGGACCCTACAGGAAGCATTCCTGCAAGCAGCAGAGACCATACATAGAATATTGTGCACGGACAAACACACACACTCACACAGAGTCCCACTGGTAAGTTGCTAGTGCTGTCCCCATGCTTTGGCATGGGACAAGTGACAGTCCCGGACAACCCAACACATGGGGCTCGCAGGATCCTGGGTGTCCCTCTGCAGAAACCACTGCCAGGGAATAGAGAGACGGAGGTTAGGGGGACGTGATTTGCAAATAAACACCTCTCTGAATTTCAGTGACCCTGATATGTACCTAACCGCTGACATTTTAAGAGGGCACTATATAACTAGTGAGTAAAAATAACTGTTTTTAGGTCTATTACCATGAAAAAGTGAAGGGACTTTATTGACTGGTAATTAAAATCTTATCCCTTTTGGTAGCATATGGCAACCAGGGAACAGGCATTTTTGTTAAGGGTATAGAAGCCAAACTGCACTAGCAATAACTATGTTTTATCTTCCTGGGAATGCACAATAAAAGATTCAGATCTTACATCTGAACTTTGTAAAAGGCACCAGTAAGCAAAATTCAGCATGGGATCTTATCAAACATTAATTTTAAAGCTGCTAATATTTAAAGATCTGCTTTTGTGTCTGTCATTTTTATTCTGAGATGTTTTACTTGCCTCATTTTAATGATCTGATGGTGAAATGGAGATGAAAATGGAGATTAAAATTACCCAGAGTTTCCTTTGAAGTTTGCTCAATGTGACTATCAAAAAGATGCTCTGTGCTGCATGTGCATGTGGGTCAGAGTGAGTTTTGGGGGTTTATTGTTGTCAATGTGGATAGATCAAAAGATGAGAAAGAAAACTGCAGAAGGGATGGAAAAAATACAGTAATAACTAGTGTTCCCAGTGCCATGCTTAGTTTGAATCGGAAAACTGTAAATCAGTAAGAGCCCACCCCAAAGGCTATCAGCGGCTATGCAAAGGCTCCCCCAGCATTGGAAGAGAAGGGGAAGGTCACAAATTGGGTTGGAGCCACTGCTTGTTGACAAGGTTGAAATAGCCACTACGCTTGGCCTTTCAGGATCTGAGTCTGATTCCAGGTGTGCTTTTCAAGGAGTCATTCAGCTGATGAGATGTCCTAAACCTTCACAGACAGAAGGGTTTCATTCTGCTCTCCATCCCCTACATCCCCTCATGGCCTTGTTGGGGGAATGAGTTCTGCCATGTTCAGCAAAAAAAGAGAATTATCTGCAGTTATCTAATTTAAACCTTCCCAAATGCATTTTTACTTTTATTAAGCAAGCCTTCCCTAAGACACTGCCAGAAGAGTCCAGATCTTGCATTTGTAAAGCTAAGATATTGCTACCAATAAAAATAAATAGATGGCAATTACTAAGGAATTACGTTTAGACCAAAAACGACTGAATTTATTACCCTCTGAATGTGCGCAGCATAAAATGCAGCAATACAGAAGTTTAAGGAGAAGAGGTGGGCAAAGAAACTTCTCTTTCTTTTTAATGATGTATCCAGGAACAAGCTGAGCTCAAATAATAACTGAAATCTGAAGCCATAAGTGAAGAACACCTCTAAGTACAGAGCTCGCATACAGATAACAGAGCAGTTAAGCGAGTGGTACAATGCAAATAGATCAGAGACAACTATGCATTAAATGAGGACACCAGGCTGGGAAAGATCCTGTTGAAGAGCTGCCCTCTGTTAAACTTTATGCTCTACAGCCAACAGGCTTTATCCAAAATCTACCGATGCTCTTTCCACTGACATACCCAGGCTTTGGCTATGAAGCCTTGTTGCAGGTCAAAGCTCTTTGCCTGTTGAGTGTAATTCATGTGGGACACCCTTGAAGGGTGGACAAGGTTATCAAGCCCAAAAGTACTTCCAGGGGTATATGGGTCCCTCCACTTCAGGAGGCAAAATCAAGTGTCCTGGTGTAAAAGCTCTCTTATACCTTTATCACTGCATTTCTGCCTGCGGGCACTGTACTGTAACCAGTAATGTGAACCAAGCAGTGGTATGCTCCCACACAGTACAACCCAGACCATTTCCAGATTAATAACACCAGCTTCTGACACTGCATGGGTTCTTTTAATACAACGTTGCTAAAATACTGTAGAAATAAATACAAAAAAAAAGACCATCTAAAAGCTGGGAAATTTTAAATGACAGTTCCCACAAGTTATCTCTGAATTTGTACTCTCTGAAAACCTCATCTGACTACYGTGGAAATATGAGGTAAATATTTCTCTAAAATGAGAATGGTTTCCTGGTTAGCAGTGGCAGTGCAATAGCTTACAAAAGACACTCTGAAAGAGCTTCCAGTATGAAGATGTCCTTGAAAAATGAAGAACTATCCAAAAACAAGGTTGTACAGATTATTTTACATCTGCCCCTTTGACTGACCTTGTGTCCACACACCCTGGTCAATGGCCACATTAAGCCATTTTCTGGATAATGGTGACTTTCATTGAATCTAGCAAACTCTGGCTCAGGCCACCAGCTGGGAGTGGGAGATGCCTTTATCTTCACTGCTCAGCAGGTTCAAGAAAAGTTTTCATTTTATCCATAACAAAAATTATTTTCCTGAAATACGAAGTTCAGGTGAGGAATTGGACAACCTATTAGTCACACTGCTTTGCTAACTCTGCTGACAACCTCCTCTGCCCTTGCTCACACCCAACTCATCTAGGGATGTGGCCCTGGGGGAGCCTGGTGTGCAGGTCTTCGGTTGGTTTGTTAAATGCCCGCTGCTCAGCTTCCTCACCTTCTTGGTCCTGTTGGTCCTTTCTCTTCCAGATGCATCCAACCCAAGATGGGCTCTGTCCCAGGAGCACCGCTGAAGAGATGCAGCACTCCCCGCACATACACACAGACTGACTGCTTGGTCCCCTTGTATCTAATGCCCTTGCATGAAGTCCCAAAATTCTCCTGCCATGGTGCCTGCAGGTTGTTAACAACACGTCCCCTTAATTTAAAGACTCACAGTGATGGAGAACCCAGTCCCTTGGCAATCAGTCTCAATGGCTGATGACTGTCATTCTTAAAAATCTACATTGTATTTCCAGGTTGATTTTTGCTGACTTCAATTTCTACACACTGGATATTACATCTTTTCCTATTAAGAAGCCCTCTAAAACCTCCTCTCCCCGGGCAGTCATTTCATCAGACTTCTTTTCAACATAGTGAATAGGCTTGCAGTCTTATTTAGGCACTACAACACAGTGGGGTCCCAGTCCTGGCCCTTCTCCTCCTGTTCCTGTAGTTCTGCTCTAGCTCCACGAAAATATCTAGCTCCCATTTGGCAAGGACTAGGGCAGAAAAGGCCACATAAAATACAAATTAACCACAAAAACGTGCTTTGTAATCAGACTGTTATTTCCCTAAAAGCACCTGATTATTGTAAATTGCCACCTTCCTACCTTGACATCTCTATAAACCCAGATATCTCTAGCTCTTCCTGGACTGGACACTGTGTTGAGACGCTGTTCCCAGTACTCCCCATCATACTGTGTATGTATGTCCCCAACACGCACAGCAAGTGAAAAATGCTTGCTAAGAGCACCATGCCCCATTGATTCAACCTGCAACGGTACTGCAGGCTCCAGCTTTCCTTCCCTATGGGCTTATCTGCACCAACTCTATCCACATTCAACCTCTCTGACTTTCCAAAGACTGTCAGAAAGACCTGTTGACCACATCCTGCAGGGTCAGGAGGATGGAAAGCATTATTAGAGACTTGCTTGCGTGGGCTTTCATGGTGTCCCCACAGCCTGTGTCAGGGAGCAGCAAGAGTGGGGCTGTTCCCTGAGGGAAAGGGAGCTGGGACCCCAGGGTGATAGCAAGACAGGGCAGTGTCCTCACCAACCAGGGTGCAGTCCCACAGTGCCTGGACACAGAGAGCAGAGCAGGTCCAGTGACATTACCCAAGGTAATGCCACAGTCTAGTGATCTCCAGACAGGTCCATGATGAAGAGGCAGACTGACAGTCAAGCTGGGAAGCCACATCAGCAAAGCAACATGAACATCAGCGAAGTACAGGGCCAGGCAGAGGCACAGCACAGCTCAGGCAAGGACCGGAGTCAAGGACCTGACTTTTATGCAGGTCCACAGCCAAGGAGAGGAGATGCCAACAAGGCTTCTCACTGTTCTTTCTCACATGCCTCTTTCTSGTATCTTACTTGTTTTCCCAGTCTGACCCCAGACTGGTTACAGCAGCACCTGATCACATCTGTCCTTAAGCGCAGCAGCCAGACCCCTCAGAGGGGTAGGGGATGAGGCTGCAGATACCCAAAGCCATGGTGAGGCCAAATGGCCAAATCCTGCTGAGACAGGCACCATGCAGCTCCGCTGCTCCCCCTTCCATAGACAAGCTTGTGCACCAAACCTTTCAGGCCCTTATTGCACAAGTGCCAGACATACACACTTACCAGACACAGCATTTCTGTAACCCTTCCCTCGCTGCTCTCCAGCAATCCAGCAAGGCATTTTTAGGAGAGCTGCCTCCTCCCAAGAACACCAAGCTCAGAAGGCCCCCAGATACGCTCCAATTCTTCCTCCAGCAGTGACATCCTCTGCCCTGTGGATCCAACCTCCGATTTCTTCTCGGAAATTCTTCTTTCTTCATTTCAGCATGTTCCCCCATTCCCACTCACAGCTTCATGCAGATTTTTCTCGAGGTTATTTTGCAGCTAGGCTTCATGCAATCTGACCCTCTGTATGCAAAACTCCTTGTACGCAAAACCATCCCTGCTTCCCCTGCTCCGCTGCAGTGGAACAGCTCACACCCCTGCTCCCTGAAGGATCAGAGCACTTGGAAAGAGGGGGACCTGGGGAAAGCCCCTGGCTCTGACTTTCTTAGGGGAGAAAGAGCCGGCAGGAGACACGGGCATGGAAAACATTCATCCTGTTTGCTCAGAGCRGAGGTGCAGGCATTGCTTTCAGACACAGTTGGTCCTGGTTTGGTTTGCCAGCTGAGTGTGGAGAATTGCCTTTCCTCCTGGTTTTTTTCAGTAGTCAGACACATGGGCAGCACTTGCTGCTTGCCTGATTCCAGGGTCAGGCTGGCCCTGGTGCCCMCTCGGTTCCCCCTTTCCAGGGAAAGCCCACACCCACCAGGTTTATAATTCCTTCTAGCTGAGGCCAGCGTTTGCCCAGTCTCTATATTTCTCTAGGTCCCTTTTTTTCTTGCTTGGCCCTTGCTGACTGGCTCAGCCCTGGCCTCCTGACTCAGGAGGGCAGGCTCATTGTCGGTCTTCCCAACCCAAGTGGTGATGGCTTGGCTTCTCCCCTTCTAGATGAGCTGAGTCAGGGATAGGGTTTACTGCCATTCCCCAGCACACATTTACTCCAGCCCAAGAGATATCCCTGAAACGCTGTCACATAGGCATTTATATACTGCCTGGATATTGCTTGGGAGAAGGTTTTTAAGCCTAATCTGGTGTCACGGCAATCAGCAGTTGTTGTTGATGTGTTCACACTGTCTGCAACTGCTAATAACAGAGCTCAGGCCTGGATGGGGTTTTGTGTGTGATAGGACTGACACACAAGGCATCCCAGTAGTTTGACAGCTGGCTGCTCAATTCCCAAAAGCTCCTCATTAATAGCTGCACTTTCTGCATAACAAAACAAAACAAATCCAAAACAAAGCAAAAAGATTTCCTGTTCACACAAGCATGCAAGAGCCCTTCATGAACTCGCTTTCAGTAGTCAGTTGCTTCTCCCATTTAAACTGACCTACAGAAGACAGACAATAAAATAGAATTAAATAGGTGCTGACTTACAGGTCACAGGCCCTGTAAATCAAGAGAAAGCCCTCCTAGTTACTGACTCTGGTTTCTTGCAGGTCTGCAGAGTTTAGCAGTGTGGTCCCAGAGCTGAGGTCGGGCAGACACACCAAGCTGTTGGAGATGATTTACCATTTGACGCTAATTACATCTAAAGGAAGCTCTAGGATGGAAACTGCATTTGCGTCAACAGGAGGTTCACGTTCAGCTCGGCACCGAGTACTTTCGTGAACGATGCAGTTGCCATTCCACGCCTGGGCGTCCAGACGGAGGGAAATGAACTCCTTTGCTTCTGGCTGAATCCCAAAAGGGTCTAGCCTTCTCTGCCAAGCTCTGCCTGCTCCAAGGTCAACACATGTCATCTTTTATCAACCCCAAGAGGGACCCCAGTGCAGCATGGGGCACGCAGGGTCATAGAATCATAGAATCATTAAGGTTGGAAAAGACCTCTARGATCATCGAGTCCAACCATCAACCCAACACCACCATGCCCACTAAACCATGTCCCTTAACACCTCATCTACACATCTTTTAAATACCTCCAGGGATGGTGACTCCACCACTTCCCTGGGCAGCCTGTTCCAATGTTTAACCACTCTTTCAGCAAAGACATTTTTCCTAATGTTCAATCTAAACCTCCCCTGGTGAAACTTGAGACCATTTCCTCTCGTCCTATCACTTGTTACTTGGGAGAAGAGACCAACACCCACCTCGCTGCAACCTCCTTTCAGGTAGTTGTAGAGAGTGATAACGTTTCCCCTCAGTCTCCTCTTCTCCAGGCTAAACAACTCCAGTTCCCTCAGCCGCTCCTCATAAGACTTGCTCTCCAGACCCTTCACCAGCTTTGTTGCCCTTCTCTGGACACGCTCCAGCACCTCAATGTCCTTCTTGTAGTGAGGGGCCCAAAACCGAACACAGTATTTGAGGTGGGGCCTCACCAGTGCCGAGTACAGGGGKACAATCACCTCCCTACTCCTGCTGGCCACACTATTTCTGATACAGGCCAGGATGCCGTTAGCCTTACCCCCCGGATAGACCTTCATCTACATCTTCATTTGCCTGGCCCTCAAGTTCCAGAGCCCCATATCTGTTGTGTAAGGGCAACTGGGAGGGTGAGAGAGGCCGGGCAGGTGTTCGCCTGGCACCCCAAGCAGGGACCTGTTTCCATTCCCCCCCGTCACTTAGGTCCCCTCCTTCTGCCTGGACCCTCAGCCCCGTTCAGAGCAGGCGTGCAGCTTACAGACTCTGAGTTCAGCTCTACTCCACCTTTTACTTCTTACCCTGCTGTTTTACAAACAAAAATATATTCACACAAGGGAGCAAAGATAAATGTTCCCAGCTCTTCAGTGACACAACTGCTTCCCTGAGTTTTCATGCAAATGTCTTGGTTCCTTGGCTTTCTGAATGATGTCTTCCTACAAGTAAGCAGCCCTTGACAAGAGAGCATGTGTTCAAGTTAATTGACGAGGCCTCTCATTAGGCAAAGCCATACACATCCTGCAGGATGAGGATACCTATGCAAAAGACATTTATATTTCCACAGGCCAAAGCTACTCTTGTCTAATGCTTGTAAACCTACCCTGTAAATCTCCAAGTTTGGGGTTTTTTTTTCTCCAAGGTATTGTTGGAGACAAATCGGTAGCTGCACCTTGCTGCCCTGCCAGTGGCAGATCCCTTATCATTTCTGCTGTCCCTCACCTTCACAGGGTATTAATGATGGATGACAACTTTCTTCTCTCAGGATCTTCAGCTCAGGGGCCTTTCACCTAAGTGTGTGCTGATCGCATCACGAGACAATACTCATTCAGTGCCTCAAACCTGGCTGACGCTCCCCTCACCACTTACCTTCAGTGCCAGCAGCCACAGCCATGACGTTACCCTGGCCCTGAGTTCCCTCTGGGCAGTGTAAGTCCCACTTGCTGCCCACCCATCCCCTCTGTCAGCTGAGCGCTGCTGGCACAAGCGTGGTGAGAAAGAGATGGGTACCAAACCACCGGCATAACACCGAGAGAATCTGCTGACTGGTGGAAGCGTCCCATGGCTGTTGTCCCCACCTCCTCTGGCTCCTTAGCGTACTGGGGTGGAGATGCTGGGCTGCCCAGCAGCAGGGAGGAAAAGAGCAACCTCTCCGAGCATCCAGGGGATTTTTCTCACACCTCAGTGTTCACTTGAAATTCTCCAGCTCTTTCTGTCTTGCACAGAAGCTCTGCAGGGTCTCAATCTCATTTTGCCTCATTGCATTACTCATCCTGGCAATGGGTCTTCTCAGGCAGCTTGTGACAAAGTAATTATGTTCTGCGGGGAAAAGCTGTTTCTGACAGAGAAAGCCGCTCACTGATCTCTGCTGAAACTCTCTAAGCCTGACATCCCACTGTCTCAGAAAGGTCAGCAGTCTGAAGAAWGAGAACGATATGGGAAGACCTGTTCACCACAGCTGCTTAGGAGGTTGGAGAGGGTGAGCTTCAAGGAGGTCTGTTCCCCTCCTGCAGCTTTGCTCCCATTGCCAGAGACAGCTCCTCACTTTTTAGCACCTTTCACCCTCAGACACAGCCCAGCAAAGCCAATTTGAAGGACCATAGGGCAACACCCCCACCACCAACACACAGGTTCCCACCACATTTGTTTTGTACAGAAGAGATGTCCTTGAGCCAGGGCAGGGGCTCTGGTCATGGGCCTGGGGGGAAGCGATGGAGCTTGGCTGCACCCAGGGCACATACCGCAAAATGAGGTACCACTAGGTGTGCTGGGAAACTGAGACAGCCCCAGAGGGAGATCAAAGTTAATACACAGCTTTACCCCTTTGCACGTGGGCTGCTCTTTCTCCGCTAGCCTGCACACAGCATGTCTTATCACAGCTCCCTTGACACACTGCAGCAGCCCCGTTTAATGGCACCACAATCCAAAGCACTCTGGTTTTCTCTGATTTCATATTTCTGGTGGAAAACAGCAAAAAAAAATCTAAGGTACCTGAAAGAGCTCATTTCACAGGAATATATTTTAGCATTGCAAAAAACATTTTCCACAGAAAATTCCCAACCAGTGTCTCCAGCATGGCTAAATTCATTCTGCCAGTCTACAACAGTGAGCAGCACTCACTCCTAAGAAAACTGCAGAAATCCCATAGGACCCGGAGATGGGGGAACCAAGCATCACGTTGTTCCCTGACCACCGCTGCTCAGCTCACACAGTGCCCTGAAGCATGGAGGCTAGTGTCATTTCTGGATTCTTTTATAAAATTTAAGCACGGCTATTCCATTCTTGTTAACTACCTGGTTTGCTTCATAGGCACTAACAAAGCAGGTGCTGYTCATAACGGTCATCCCAGGTGGAGTTGTTTTTGAGAACTCCCTTTTGTCTGCGGACAAGGGCCTTGAAGCTTTAGCTTAGTGACAACGATGAAAAACTTCCTCAAACTCTTCTCTGTCTCCCACTTTTATAGGCAGTGGATGGCAGAGGCTGTATCAGCAGCCCCACAATGCTCTTTCCCAGGGAAAGATGTTAATGTCGATTCACACACACCCCCTAGACTCTCCAAACACCACAAGTGCAGAACCAACAGTTTTGCTATATGTAAGCCACACTTTTTTTCTTTTTTTTTTTTTTTCTCAAGGCAGATTTCTCTCCATTACAGCTCTGTTGTGTTGTAATGATGATTTTTTCTCTATTGAGCTGATTATCTGCTGTTAAAGGGAAAGAAGCTGAATGCAGGAAAATGCATGTGCTACCTTTCAGAGGGAGTGGAAGGGCAGGGATGCGATTGCTGCGAAACTGCTCTTGTTGCATTCAGGAAAGATAATTAAGCCCTGACTGATTCTTCACTTTTGTTGCTATAGAACTGGCTTAACCACATTTTTCAGTGATGGATTTCAGTAAATAACACTTGCTTTATGAGCCTTGGGTGGCAGTGTGGCTTTTCTGCCTCTGCCCAAACTGCAGGGAGATGCAGAGCGGCTGGGAAGGGAGAGGGACTTCATTTGCTGCCCTGAGCTAGGCACCCACATGTACCTCTCACGGGAGAAGGGCAGTGCAAAGCTATCCCTCTACCTAGGGTATCGAGGTAACGGACACTGCTCAGCTTGGTTTAAATTAGATTCAGGACACAACAATTTTCTGCTCTCTGTGGGAGAACACCTCCKATACCATCCTCCTAGCCCAGGGAGCATTTTGCATGTGTTGGTGTTGCCACCTGCATATGAAATCATAGCTCAGCCCCCCCTCGAATCAGCTTATGGTTGCTCCTCATGGATCTGAAGCACTAGGTAAGAGCTGACAGTGGTGGTAAAAGGGAACATAGCACAGCAGAAGCAGACTGGGGCTGTCAGATCCAAGTCTCAGCAGTGCTGAGTACCTGGGTACCTGCTAGATGGAGAGGCTCCATGGAGTTGCGGATGGGATTTTTAAACTCACCTAGAGAGCACAGATTTGTCTTCCTTCATACTGGGAGACCTGCAGCACACGCTGCATTGCAGGCACAGGCTTACATTGCAGCACCAATATGCCTCACTCTGTCTTGCACTTGCTTTTTCATGGCTTGTGCCAAGACTGAGCCTGAATATAGAAAACACAGTGTTCATCTGAAAAGCAATCCTTAACAGCTGCCAGCCTGAGACAGCCTCTCACTGCGACCCCTACTTTGGCCACCTGAATGGCTTTTTAGCAGCTCTGACCCCCTGCAGCTTCCTCCCATCCTTTCCCACAGGACACCATGGCAAATACTTTCAATGCATCCAGAACCATGAAGTCAGTCAATTTTCCCCACAAAAGAAAAGTGATCATCTTATTTTAAAAGGTAAAGAGTGAGTGCAGCACATCCTGTCTTTGGCGAACCCCTCTGCCCTAAGAGCAACTGTTCCTGCCAAGCATGTTTTTGAGTGGGGCATACGGCAGAGCACAGGGACCCTGCATTTCAACGTCACTTCCCAACACCCTGTTCTTAAACCAGAGCGTAACACTTGCTGTTCTCTTGTCAATAGCATCTGCCCTGTCTAGAGAGAATTATTAAATATGAGGTGAGTAGTAAGGATGCCAGGAGATGGAAAGTGAGTGCAAACAGAGTGGGGAACTCAGCAAAGGCCGGGACAAAGCACCAACCCGGTCCAGAGTCCCCAAAACATGCCGCATCATTTCCACAGGTGTGGTGCAGGCTGGGTGAATACGCGATGGATTCATTGGACATCTGGGAAGAGAAATACCAAATCATCCGAAGCCACCCTTGCACCATGCCCTTAGAGGACAAGAAGGGGCTTTCAGAGCCTCGCTCAGCCACTGCCTTAACACAGGTTTAGGGGCAAGACACAATGAATCCGCATTTGTGCTTGTGTGCGTTCCCACACAGATGCACCTGGATGCAAAATCCAAGCAGACCACGTTTCCCCTTTTTTCAAGTGTTACCCACCCCTGTTGAGCTCATCTATCATCACACAACCCCCCGCTCCGCCGCTGAGACAGAGGAACAGTGGCCCGCTTCCCCCAGGGTGACGCAAGGGGAGGAAAAGCAGCTGTCACCAGCAGCTGCAGGTGTTCGCACCAGCGAACTAAAGACTTGCTAACTACTTTTAATTGCCCGCTGTGGTAGCTGGTGTCTAACAGGAAGAGTTCACAAGTTCATTTGGTGGGTGTTTTCCGTGGGCCTCTTGCGCAATAGACCCCAGCCCATGGCAGGGACCTACAGCACTACTGAAACACAAGCAATCAGCAACATTAAGTGTCTGCCTAAGCCTATGGCTCTGCCCAGGCATTTTCCAATGTGGTAAGAAAAAGATCTATTTAACTAGGTGGGTCTCCTTCAAACAGGCCCCCAGCTGGCTGGCTGAGCCAGCGCTTCTCCCAGTCACCTCTCAAGCCTTAATTCATTTGCTACGAGGTTTGCAGGGGCTTGCACAGTCGTCTGACTCAGAGCACCACGCCAGGGGGTAACAGAGTGGAGTGAGAAGCCACTGCATGTGGACAGTCATTTAAGAAAGCAAGGTGCCACAGGGGCAAGAGCTGAACTGGTACTGCTTCATCATTACTCGTCTTATGTTATGATCTTGCCAAGAGGCTCTTTCACAAAGTAGGATTCACCCAGTGCCAGGTGCTGTACACAGTCCTGACCAGAGATGGCCATTAGCAAAATACAGAAAAGATCAGTGGGGAAACTGAGGCAGGGAACATCTGCACGGTCACCAACATCTCCTGATCAGTAGTTCCCAGGAAAAATTGGTCCCCAAATGGGATTGAGAACAAGCTGATTAACTGTATTTGAAAAACTTTCAGGGTAGTTTAGGAGAACAGTAAACCTCCCCTCCAGGCTGCGCTCCAGGAGAAAGTTCAGGGCTAAAGTGACCTCTGGGCATCTGTATATCATGTTCCTGTCAGAAACGGAGGATTTGTTCTTACTGAGGTAATCAGGCTCTAGCTGATTTTAAATTCAAGTAGCGAACCTTGGATGCTGCAGTGGGAACAGCACCATGATCTTGGTGAAACATGTCTCGTTTCTCATTGCAGTGGTTGTAGAGAGGAGCAGGCTTGCCCTGGAAGTGAACTACTTCAAATCTTCAGATGGAGAGGGAGGATGTGGGAGGTTTGTTCATCTCAAAATGAATAGAACAGCCCCAAGGTAAAATATGGAGGGGTCTTTACACACACCCATCCCTTATAAATACCCCACAGTGCAATCTGTAGGCAATCTCTGCACACCAGCTGACAGTGCTGCTGGCAGATAGACTAGATAATGCCACAGTTGTGCTCTCTCTCCCCTCAGCCCAGCCCTTCATTTGGGTCTCCTCTTCTCTTCTCTAGAAATGTATGGTAAACAGATTATCCTCAAGTCTTCCAGCCCACTTCATATTTGATTGAAATTCATCAGTTCAAGAGTTATTGCCAGTAGAAAAAAAGATGCAACTGCATGAGCCTTGATCCTTTTGAAAAATCAGAGCAACTTCTGCAGTGGAGGCACAGGTGAGGTGTTGGTAAGCTACAGARCACCTAGCAGAAGAGACAAGGGAGCATAAGGAGCCAGATTCCCTGAGGCCAACCCACCAGTGTCAAACCCCAATTTCTCCTCTACGTCCTGTTGCTGCCAAGTGCACAGACCCATAATCCTGACTGTGGCCACCACTGCTGACTTAATCCTACATAGGGACATGTGATCTGAAGCACTTTCCTCCTTCTCTTGTGCCTTTTTCAGCCACATGCCTGCTTGTCAGTATCCCGTGGCTTGCCCAGGTGACCCTGTACTTAAAAGCTGCTGCTATACGAGCTGCATGGTTTTCCACTTAAAAAGATGGGCTGGCGAAGTGTTCCTGCTATAGGAAGGCAGAGGAGCAGCTGGGTCTTCACCTGAATTCTTCATCCTGGTCCTTCTTCCTTGGACTGTCCTTTCTCTGCACCTCAACATATTTCAGCATCTGCAAAGTGCAGGTCTCCAGTGTGGAAGAAGACATCATGCCCACCTCTTTCACCTTTAAGGCTTAAAGTCTGCTGTTGCCACTCTGCCAAAGTAACATACATTTTCCCATGTACTAGTCTACCAAAAGCTGAAATGTGGTGATTTCTCTCTCCCAGCTGAGAGCCAAAAAAGCATCCTCCTGTTCAGATCCTTCATTAAAGCAAAGCCAACTAAATTAGCTGCCCTGGGGATCAGATGAAGGCCTGGAAAATGTAAAAAAGATTAAAGGGAAAAAAAACCAACTATTGACACTGGTAAATGTGTCTTAATTAAAACTTTTGAAAGCACAATTCAAACACACTCCAGTCATCCTCCAAGCCCCTGCAAAAGTTAATGGGATGAATTTTTCTTACAGTCCCCATTGATCTGTGAAGTGCAAAGAGGGAGTCAGAACTGCAAATGAAAAATTGTGGGTGCAGGGCTAGATGCTGATTGCATTTACCGGAGTGTAAATCCAACATGACCCCTTGAAGACTTCACTGGCATTATTCCAGGAAGCCATGGCGGCAACTACTGGGTTGTGCTGTGTGGCCAAAGGTGTGCCTTGAATGACAGAAGCAAAAAGTGATGCTGAAAAAGTCCACCTCATGCACCAAATGTCATGAAAATCAAGCTTCAGGTACTGTGTTTTTCCTTCTTCAATGGAAAAGAAGGAGATAATTACATCTTTGATTTATGGATAATAAAAGTTGTGGGTTTTTTATTTTAATCAAAAAAATCCCCCCACAGTTGCACACTGTTTCCAAGCCTCTAATAACCCAGCCCAGCAGTGGGAGAATGAACAGAATCTGCAAACTTCCTTGCAGAAAAAAGAGCGGACTTGGTCTCCCACAATTTGCAATAAACATCCCCTACTCACACAAAAACAAACACAAGTGTTCTTCAGGCATGCAAGTCTTTTAAGATCTATTTAAACCAGCTTAATGCAGAAAGATCACAAGTTTGATTTAGACTGGGTCAGAGCTAGCTATTTGCTTAAAGCAAATGCTCTGTTTACCCTGGGATAATCAGCGAGCCTTTCCTTGCCTGCTTACTCTCATCCTCTCCCCGTTCAGGATTTCTGCTCACACAGGAAAAGCCACATAGTGGGAAATTTAGACCGTGGAAACCACCCCACGGAGTGCCCCACATGCCCTGTGCTGGTCTGGAGGAGGTGGTCCGCATGTGTGTTCCATGGAAAGTGGGCGAAACTCCCATCAGTGACCCTGAGGGAGCTTCAACAAGAAGAGGATCTGCCTCATTTTCCTGGGTTGGATGTCAGATGAGACATCACACTGTTCCACTCCTCCTGCAGACRGATTTGGGGCACAGAGCAGTGTCCCAGGAGATGGCACCTGATTGGAATGAGACATGGCAAAGTGACAACAGTCCCAGTCTCCAGTCACAGGTTCCTCCATGGCACAAAAATTCCCAAAGAAAAATAACAAGTATTTGCATATTGTGGGCTTGGAGGAGTTTGCTATCGTTTGTCAGTTATTGGGGGGGGGAAGTTTTTTGGTGGGGTTTTTGGTGCTTTTTGGTAGTTTTGGGTTGTTTTGTTTTTTTTTTTTAACATAATAGTACCTAGCACTATTAATACTACTGCTCATTAGTGAGCACTTTGTTACTTCCTAGGAGAAAAGAACTGGAGAAACTTCCTCAGCAGAGTCATAAAAGGGTCATTAAGAAAAGGAAAAGTTGATTTGGAAGAGCTGTAAATGAGCAATTTTATGGAAAGAAGGGGAGAGGGAAGAAGGCAGGAAAAATGTGCCCTCTGCAGACACACGATGCTTTCTTTAAGTCACTGTTTGGGTTATAAACCCTGTTAACAGTGAAACAGTGCTCTTCAGGAAAGAGCAGGTCCTGAGCTCCCCGGGACAAAGTCTGTGGCAGCACAGATGCCACCACAGCAGGACAGCAGAAGGCAGAACAAGCCAGGTTTGCATGAAACCATGGGTGTGGGTGCCCTGACAGCCAGAGCACACTCCCCTCTGCCCTGGGGCACCAACCACCAGATGCCCAAGAGCTGCTCTGTCAAAGCCACAGGCAACCTCCTAGGCAAGAAGAGAGCCTAGGGCATTGCTAGTTTTGGATGAGGCTGAAACAGGGCCACTGCCCCTGGGGTCTGTCCCCACTCCACTGGGGACAACTCTGCTCTGCGTGAGGTTTGCACTTGCCTTTGGCTTCTGCGCAGAGGAAGAGGCTCCACAGAAGGGCACCCCAATCTCCCCAGCACTCAGGTCAGAGGTAATGCAGCAGCGGCTGCTCGGGATGCTCTGTGGGTGCCTGGACCAGGCAAGCTTGGGCTCCGGCACAGTGAATTACCTTCTGGTGCCCTCTAGTGCCAACAGCTAAGTAAGGTGGCCTTGCAAATCTGGCACCCACAGCCCTCCTCCAGCTGGCTCTGTGCATCTCACCACTCTCTCTGCCTKCCTTAGTTATCGTCCCCACTCACACCAAACCCTGTCAAAGGGCTGCTAGGGTGTCCCAAGGCGCTTGTTTTAAGCAAGGAAAGAATCTGTGCTCTAGAAAGATCCCCCCAAATTCCTCACACTGGGCCCCTTTCCACTCAAATCAAAAGGCTGTGAGCTCACCAGGAAGCAAAAAGAGAAGAGATGGAGGTCCTGCGGGAAGCCTGAACCCCTTTCTGGTGCATCATGTGGCAGGGTGACAAACAGGCTCTTGCAACACACAGGAGATGTGTTGGGATCTGGTGACGAGGGTCCCAACCACCCCTTTCTTGTATGTTGGAGGACTCAACTATAGGCTTACAAAGACGCTCCCCCAGAGTTTCTCAGTGAGGTAGGAACTGTAGAGCACAGTTCTTGAGGAGAAAGCGAGGGCTGAAGATACCTGATTCAGTCCCTACCCGTGCCACAGTTGAGGGACAGGCCACTGTGTGAGCTCAAAAAAAAAAAAAACAAAAACAAAAACAAACAAACAAACAAAAAAACCAAACAAAACAAAACAAGGAGGGGGCAAAAAACCCCCAATATAGTCCCTCTTATTCTCTCTCAATATTTTCCACAGGCTTTGGAGTCTGATTCAGAAGCTCTATGCAAGTAGGACTGATGATAAATGTGACTCACCGTGCTTGCCCCATTCCTTCTTGGTGGGACATTTCAACAGAGGGTTTACCTAACCCCTTCCTACAAGGAAACACTAAAATTATTTTCCTCCAGCTTCTTATGCACCACCCATACTGCCCTGCATTAGGACTTTCCTTCAGGCAATAAGATGTCTTTGCTCAGAAAGGAGCACAATTCATTGCTGGGGCAAGTGAAAGGCAACCATCACCTTCCCACTCACCTGAAACAAATGCACATACACAGACTGAGGTCCACCACTCTCAGCCCTTCAGTAAGACATCAGTTCATCTCCCAGTCTCCTGAATCTGGCAGCTAGTTATTTCAGGTGCATCACAAGGTCTGGCAACCAAGCCCCTTCCCCAGACTTGCAAGCTCCTCAGAGCATGGGCCAACACTGCCTGCAGAGGACCTCTCTGGAAACCAACTACTGACCCTGAGGAATCCAACCCCAGAACTGAAAAGCTCTGCAAGCCACAGAGAGCCAAACTACCCTTCTCCCCATGTTTCTCTTGCTCTCTGGAGAGCACCTAGAGAAAACCTCACCTCCTCTGAGCCTAATGCAGCCCTTTCCTGTTGTCAAAACACCTTTTGTAAATGTGGGGCACACTGTTCTCCTTTGCCACTGAAACCACAATCCTTTTCCTACTGGCTCTGCTCCACACAGCCCCCTTGGGTAGGTACCCCTAAAACTTCCTTGTCTCCCTCACCCAAACCCCACATCTCCACGKCAGGGGAAGCAAGACACTGGGCCCATTTTCTCTGTCAGGCTTCTCCCCATACAGACATCCATATACATGTCAAGAACTACATCCCCAGGGCTCACTGCCCATTTCTCAGGGATTAAATTTCCCCATGAATCTTAAAGCACATGATTATCCTCACCCCCACACCACTTCTCAGTGTTACATCACACGTATCTGCCCATGCTTCTGCACAACCCCTGAGGATCACGAAGCAAAAGTCCCTCTCTGATGGAGGACTGGTGCTGCTATCACCAAGCCAGAGCTTTGTGGCTGGGCTTCAACGTACGTGGTCATCAGCAGGAGACAAAGTCTGTGTCAGAGGAGGTTGATTCAGGGGGTTTTAGGGTGATTTTTTTTCTGTCCTCCCAGCCAATAAGAGCACTCAAAGAGGCACATCTTCCCCTGCAGGAAGCAGGGCGGTCACTCCTCTCGCTGGCAGGCTCCTCTTCTGAAGTGGTGGAGATGGCAGTGAACTTCACCTGCAGCTTCGCCACACTTTGCTGTTTAGCACTCTGGAGCTTCACCAGGACTTCAGGTGGTAAGAGTGGAAAATACTTTCTGTTTTCCTTGTGCCTTAGGTCCTGTGAGTGCTCCTTTCTAATGCACTGGTAAATAACAGCCCTTCTCTGACTGCTGCCCATGCTGGCTCAGCACTGCGGGGTTCAGACTGCAGCTGAAAATCCAACTGCTTAAAAGACTTTCTCCCCTTGTAGCAAACCATGTTATCCAGAGACATCATCTAAGGATTTTAAAGTCAACTTATAGTTTTAACATATTTGTCAGTGTTTAAACTCTGCACGACCTTGATTATTAAATCTAAAGACTGTGGATAACAATTTGACTGCTAAGTACAGATGGGCACTTGAGTGCCGATTAGCTGACTTTAATGAAACATTACTCCATATCGTTTCTTTCTTTGCTGAGCAAGGAAACTCAGCTGCCCTTAAATCTTTAGAATGGGAGCTGCAGACAGGAGTGTTTTCTCTCTTAAGGTTTTAGTTCTACTTCAGTTTTACTTTGGCTCCCATACACAGAAAGTACTAATGCACTCAGGGATGATGTTTGGTTAGCCAGTAGCTTTTTGTTTCGGCTGTGGTTTCCTTTGGGGGTTGCAGAGGCATGCAGGAACTCTGCTGCGTCTTAAATGTAAAGATAAAGCCTAGTCTTGCTCCTAGTAATGGGGAGGCGGTTTTGAAAGCACCTCATGGAAAAAAAAAGCAACCTGTTGCAATCTGCCTATTTGCTTCACTGCAGGCTGGGAGAGAACACCCACAGGATTGCTCTCTCATACTGCAGGAATAGGGCCCCCAAATTATTCCTCAATGAGGAAAGCACAAGAGAGCGCCTCTTAATACAACATTCAATTCATCTCTGCAAGAACAGCCCTCTCTTGCTTAATAACAGGCAGTTGCCTGTTAACTCAGAGCAAGAAAAGAGTCTACCCTACTACTGTCCAACAGGAGGAAGAGGAGGGCAGCCAGATTTTTCCCCTCTCTTCACATTTCCAAACCCAGAAGCAAGGATGGGGTCTGAAATACAAATGCTCTGGCCCTAAGCATCTCCCTGGAGAGCAGTAAGAGCTGTTTTCCCAGGTCATGAGATCACATCCTCTGGGCCTCTGAGTATTGTAGGTGCCTGGCCAAGTCATGCAGTGCCTCTGCTCCCACCCAGACCTGGACGACAAGTGTTTCACCAATACTGGTATGCCTAGAGCCCTGCACTGTTATCTGACCCCCTGGGCCATTCTGCTTTGCTCCTGGAGCAGGGCCATCACCTTACACACATTCAACTTTTTAAGGTAATGGCCCTCAAGGGCCAAGCTAGGGAAGAAGCTGTCAGGAAAGGATGCGGTGAAGAAAATCAGAACTACAGGTGCCTCACACCAGAGAGTTCCTGGGTTTTGGAAATACAGTGGTGCAAACTATTCCAAACAGCAAAAGTGATTTCAGAGCAGTGTGTGTGCCATGCAGTGACCACCTTGAATGAGAATCAAAGCACATAAAGAAAAACAAATCCTAGCCTTGAGGAATCTGGGTCACCAGAGGAAAACAGGGAGGTAAAATTCTCCTACAAGGGCTCAGTAGATTTTATACCCACTTTGCTCTGGTATGAGTCATTCTCAACACCAAATTGCAATGGGTGGAGGTGAAATGCCCAGCACCCCTTGGTGAAAGCTGGGGCAAAAATATACTAGCCTACCCCCTGCCTACAACACATGGTGTATTACCAGCCTGCTACCTGTCCACAACACGTAGTCCACCTTGCTAGACTGTGAGTCCACCTCTCCAGATGTTGCATTTCAGAGGCCTTGTCACATGTGACACTGCTGGATCTACCAGGCACTGGAGTCAGGAACAAGGGCACTTTGGACTCTGACTCTTGCTTTGAGTAACACATTTCACAGTTTTCTTCCCATACACACAGTGTGACTTCAGCCATCCTCACTCACCCTGCTACCCCATGCCTAAAAAAGATGTCACCATGACTCAAGAAGTGTTGAGGGCTATTAAGCCACAAAGGGACCTTGTGCTAAGATTGAAAAAGCCTGCGGTTATCTCCTCCTACAACAAGGGACAGCATCTGCTGTCAACACCCCCACCACTGCCACATCTGACTTTCCAACAGGCGTAAGAGCATAGATTCAAGCAAGGTCCTGGAAAGAAGCAAGAAGAGCCCAAGCCAGTGACCTGCTCTCAGCCTGGCAGCCTGTCTCAGTTACTAGGTGAGCTCAGGAAAAAGCTGGTTCCTATAAGCTATTGGGTTGGTATTGATGGCACAGGAAAAAGCATGGCATCCCTGAGGAAGAGGACAGCTAGCCTTATGGGCAAGGCCCAAAGCAAGGCCCTGCTCTGCCCCAGGCTTCCTTTCTGACTTCAGGCAGGTCCTGCATGGCCCTCTTGAATCAGCTGTGGGTCCCACCACCTTAACCTCCAGGCAGAGTCMCTGTTCAGGACAAGAGGACAAACAGATGCTTTGGAAAGTCTTACCCGTGAGCTGAGCACTGGGTAAGATGTGCTGCCTGAGAAATACCTTCAGTCCTAGGCTGCATGGTCATGAGTTTCTGTGACTCTTGAATCCCACCCTTGCTGCAGTGGGAAAATATCATCCCATAGAGAATAGTCTCGGGACCTATAAGTGGATTCTGGGCTGTTTGTTRGGTGAAAAAACACTGCCAGGTTGCCCAGCACTGGCTGCACACCCAGTCCCAACATAGATCAGAAATGTGGGACAGGAAAGCTTGTCACCTCCACACCAGACACAAAGCCACTTGCAGAACATCCGCTCCTCTCAGACACATGGCCTGGGTCTCTCAGCTCCCACCTGCAAGAAAACACGGGAGTCATTAAGGTAGCGGGGGTATCAGCTAGGAAGAGATGTGAATTTGGACATCCTTGGGTTGAGGAGGGACGTGGAACTGAGTCTCTCCTTTGCAGGTCAACACTTTAATCACTGAGCAGTGTTACAAGGGGGTGCAGCAATTACCATCTGCAGGAGAGGATGTGATAGTGTAACTGGGACATACATAAGCAACCTGAAAGCTGAATTTTTGCAGCCTCCTATGCTGATGATGGCATGTAATGCTGGGTTGTTTTTTTTTTTAAATAGACTCCAAAACACCAGGTTGCCCCTCTCTCTTCTACTCTGGTTTCTCAGTACAAACTGGCTTAAATATGCTCTGTGCTTGGCTTTTAGTGAGAGATCTAGCTGTGAAAAAAAGCTGGAGGTGATAAATTGCTTGACTTTTACAGCAAATTTAGTACAAGCTCCGTGTGCACATTTGTGTGCACATGCAGGCTCACTGCCTACACACACACAGCATGAACTCCAAGGGCCACCTCCTGAACTGGCAGGTCTTGGCATCAACAGTAGCTCTACGGCAACTTGAGCAGGGTGAGGATTTTTTCCTCTTGTTTGTATTTCAGAAGCGGGAAAATGGAGGGGAAGGCAAATGTAAAAGGGGAGGAAATAATGACATCAAATGTAAGCTTCGAGCTTCTTTTAAATTATTGAAAAAAACAAGCAGGGCATGGGGAAATTAGCTACACAACCAAGTAAGAATATACAGTAATAAGGGCTGTGTGGAAAGAAGTGCTCAAACTTGAAAGCTCGTGGGTTCCTCCCCCACGCCCCAATCTCCATTTCCTACACACCTTGCTCCTCCACTTCATGGCTGTGATAATAAAATGGTCCTTGGCATTTGAGTAAGGGCAACAGCACTTCAGCACCCGAAGCAGCCCATTCTGCAGGATGGTGGGGAGCTAGTCCAAGTTCTGCCCCAGGCCCTTCCCTGCCTAGCTGGAGAACATRGATACCCTCTCCTTTGTCAGCATGTAGAGGGAGGGTGTCTTCCCCCCACCTTTATCACCACCTAAATCCCCCTAAAATAAAAACCTCAAGATGCCATCAAAGGATTAAGGGAGGGTGGGAAAGACTTATGTCAGCAAGTTAAACTTGGCATGCCAACTAAGAGCAGCAGGGCTCTGCCAGCCAGTGTTTGGTAAGTTATCAAAATTATACTGTACTCTGAGCAACATGATCTAGCTTTATAATTAGATTCAAAGTTGGGCCTTCTGTGAGCCGGGAGTCATACCAGAGATGTTCTAAATAACATTCATGATACCCTGGCTTCTTCTAGGTCAGTTTGAGCCCTGCAACCACTTCTAGCAGCGTATTTTTCTGTCACTTCACTCCACAGGATTGTTTCACCATTTCAAACATATAAAGGAAAATTACTTTGTAATGGATGTGAGCAGAGTCCTCCTGAAGCACAAGTGCATGGGACAAGTAAGAAGGTTTAGCATTGTTTCAGAGGGCTGCAGCTCCCACCGTTTCAGGCACCTGATGTGTTTTGCACTCATGTTTTGTGTTGTTTCAGCTATATACATACCACCACCTCATTCGACCATGAAACCTGGCTTCCCTGTCCCGATGAACACCGACAACCCGGGTGTTCGCAAGGCAGCTCGCTTTGGGGTTTACAGATACAACAACAGTTCCAATGACCTCTTTCTGTTTAAGGAATCACAAATAAACAAAGCCATGGTACAGGTAAGAAGAGCCCAGACTTCTGGTGGTCCTCCAAACCATTTACCAATTGACCCTCCTACAGAGCACCCAAGTCATAGGAGCCCTGATCCTCCTCAGGACTGCTATGCATGCCTAAAGATAAACAGCACATGTCCCTCTATCCCATTCAACTGCTCCACAGGAGGGCTACCCCCCGCCCCCTGCCCTAGTAATTCAACATAACACATTTCTATCCACACCACCACACACAATTCACAGATATAGCATTTGATTCCTAGCCAAAATTTTGGCATCCCTTTCCCCTGCCCTTACTTCAAAGGAGGAAACAACTTTCTCTAGATTGTCAGAGGACTGAAATACATGCTCCACGTGGAAATTGGACGTACCGTGTGTGAGAAGAGGGAGCACTCCAGCCTGGACAGCTGTCACTTCCAGAGGAAAAAAAAACTGCAACAGGTTTGTGTCCAATTCCTTCGGGGTACCAGTAACTGCCGGTGATTCTTGGCCATCTCTAGCTATGTAGTCACCTTCAGACCAGCTCTGCCACATCCCCACAGATGTACAAGCCTCCTCTGTGCAGAGCCAGCTGGGGTGAGGCAGGGTTATCAGCATAAGCAGCACAGTACCTCTCATGCATCCAGGGCCAGCTCCCACCTGCAAGGAGTTGAACCAGACACAGCCATCTAGGCCACGTTCCTGGATAAATGAGTGAAATTGTGAGAAATAGAGTATGTGCTAAATACAGAGATTTCCTGGGTGGGGGAAATCCTTACAGGGGCTTTCCCACTAGCAAACAGTACTTTTCCCAGGATAAAGGGGGCAGACAGAAAGATGCTGTTCTCTCCTACCCCATCATGGCCCACAATGCTGAGAACAACCAGCAGCCACCTGAACTTCATCACCAATTCCCTTTTTATTTGCAGATGCTGAGATGCTATTTTGAGGTCTGGATAACGCCTTGGTTACATAAAGCATATGTCCCCGTTGCTCTCTGTCACTGACTCACCTTTCCCCGTGAGAGCCTGACTTACAGGAGATCCACCACCATGAGGTTTTCCTTGCCTGGACTGTTGAGGCCAAAACTGAAGTGGAGAATGGCTGTACAGAATCGCCACAGAGCTTTTCTCTCAAAGCATATGGTTGTTTTTCTCCCTTAGAAAGATGCTCAAAATCTGAGTGACAAAGAAAAGACCTGCCTTGACTGAATTTATTGCTATCTAGTTGTGTATCTGTTTTTCCAAAACTAAACTGCAGATGAGAGCATGTTGTCATTCATTCAGTAGGGAGCCATCCACCCTATGGCTGAATTTCCAAGCAGTGTGAACACACCCAGGAAGCTCTGTTGGACTTGCTTTATTCTGTGATGAATCTTCACACAGCTAAGATGTAAACAAGTCTAAACCACAGCACATGTGACTACAACACTGAGGAAAGCTTTACAACAGTGGGATATTTTGCTTGGGGATACACACACACACACACACAAAAAAAAAAAAAAAAGTCTTAAGAGTCTCCAGTGCTAGAGAAAAGGTTAGACATATCTGTCAGGAATGCGTGAGGTAGAGTTGTTCTTTCTTCAAGACAAGAGTATGGATAAGGCTGTCTTGAAACACACCCACAGCCCAGAAATTACACAGTCTAACTAGTGCTTCTACTTTAATCAAAAGATAATCTATACTATGAAAGGGCATGATTGCAAACGCCAAGACAAATAAACCCAATCATATTCCCAAAGCATATTTTTGCTGAGGTTAAACAATGTAGTTTCATTCAGGTTAATACAAGACATTCAATCTCTGGCTGACCACAGCTTATATTCAAGTTTAGTAGAATGATGGTCTTCTCTAGGTGGGCATCTACCATTCCTTCAGCCTTCACTCTTCATGCATGGGCAGATTATTGCTTACACTGGACTAAGGCCCTTATTTGGAAGGATTTGGGTAACTGCTCCCTTAAAACAGCAATAAAGTCTGGGCCTATGTTCAGTCATACACAGACTAGCACTTAAAAATGTACAAGGCCCTGACAAGCTATGAAGAACACTTTATTTCCACAAATACCCCTTTTCTTCTGATAGTTGTTGCCTTTCTGCAGCAATATTGCAATTCCTATTAGCAGTGACACCCACACTTTCAGCCTTTATAACAACCATTCAGTCAAGAAAGGCCAGTGAAGGGCTCCAGGCCAAGGTCCAGGGATCTTAAGGCAGATGGATCTATTAACAGCATAGCTGAGGTCTCTGCTCCAAGTAATCCCAAAGCAAACCTCTGCAGGCTGCGCAAGTCTCAAGTTCTGCTTCAGAAACATCACTTGTGATGAGCAGGTGGCCCAGCAGCAGTTCATATTCAGCATCCACTGCCAGAGAGACAGCTGTGCTGCATCTTATCTTTGGGGGCAGCAATCTCTTAGCTGGAAAAAAAGAAGTGCTCAAAAAAAACCTCCAGAAGGGCCAGGGATGGATGTAGTGTGGTGCTACATTCATCCATCACACAAGCCACGATTGACAGCCTGATGCCAAAGACAAGGAAAAAGAAAGCCAACTATGATGGCTCGAGTTGTCCACAAAGCAGAAAAGCCAAGCCACACCTAAGTTTGTAAGAGGGCAAGAGGAGCCAGGAGGAGCTGCTCTCTGAATCTCAAAGGGGTTAGCAATGGTCTCAATCCCTCTTGCACTTCAGCTGGGTGCTTCACACAATGCCAAGGGCTTCCAACCAGGCTAGCAGCTCCAGACAGCCTGGGCCCAGAACAGGCCAGACAGATCCACGTTTCTTCCTTCAGCCAGCAGGACAGCCTGGTGCTCAGTAACAGGTGTCATCAGCCTTTCCACATGCCACAGTGGGGGCGAGAAGGCAGAACACAATCAGCTTAGGTCTGTGCAGAGATTCGTGCAGGCAGTAAGCACACCACAGAACAGTCTCCCATGTGTGACCCTTCAAGCCCCTGGCATAAAGGGCTTCATCTCAGTCTCCTCACCGAGTCAACTCCCCATTTGTCAAAGAAACAAAAGCTAAAGCCAGGTGAACATGGCATAATGCAGGCTGACAAACCCAACGTGCTCTTGCTGCTCTCTCAAGGAAAATGCAGCAAGATCGTTCAGACCTCTCTATACAAACAGGCTTGTCTGGAAGCATGTTTTACATAAAACTGTTGCCAGCATTTACTGCAACACAGATGAGCTCATTGCAACCAACACAGTGGGAAAGGAGACAAGCACCTTCTGAGAAAGACAGATTAGCCTTATGTTTACAGCTGCAGCAAGTGTTTACTGTAACATTACTGTAAGAAAAGCACACTGGAATAGCAGCATCCATCATCCCCCCCAGGTAACAGAGTTATCATGAGCACCAAAGAAAGGAGCAGAGCTAAAGTCAACTGAGCTCTTTGTACCACTCCAGAGCACTTCGTTCAGGAAGGATTTGGGCAATTAAAGAGTCTTGCATTAGGAGGACACTACTAGCACTGACCTAAAGAACTGCAGCTAAGTACCATTTAATCGCAATGACATGCAGCAGTCAAAAAGCCAATGTCTCTGCTCTCTGCATCTTTGCTAGAATTTACAACAAGGTTAACTGTTCACCAATTCACTCCAGGGAGTTCATACCCTTGCAGAGCTTGCTGAGGCTCTGACATCTATTCCAGGCTACAAGGGCAATTAAATAAAAATAAATATCTCTAGTAAAGATTTAGGGCATAAGGAGAGAAGGGAAAGTTGTTCCTGCCAGCCCCAGATGCTGGAGAAAAAGGAACAATCCCAGCAGTGACATTAAGAGCTTCTGGGACAACCAAAGCTGGTGCTTCAGAGGTATGGGTTCATGCAGGAGTGCCACAAACAAGCTTAAAGAGCGGCTTCCTTCAGATCTCTCTCCAGTATGCTAGAAGCACTGGGCTCGGTGCATGACGTACTTTCTTGGCTCATCTGCTTATGAAGATACTTAGCCTCATCTGAACAACAGTTCCCTAACAGTCTGCCACATGGAGGGACTGGCTGCACACTGAGGAGACCTCCACGCACGCAGTGCTACTCAAACCAAGCTAGCCTGCGTTTCACCAGAGCTTCACAGTGCCCAGTGATCCTCAGACAGAGATCTGCATATGCTCAAAAGCTTTGCTATGCAAGTATTTCCTCTCACACTCCTACTTTTTAAATTGCATAGGAAACAAACTGCGTGCCACCAAAATATAAAGCATTGCTGACTGACGGACTTCCCACTTTGCATTCTCTTCACATCAGCAGCTCCACGTTAAGGATCTGGAAGGCCTTTCTGTACCAGTTGTACCTGATTTTGCAACCGGACTGACTTCCAGGACCCACTGACAGCTGGGGCAGTCATGCACGCAGCTGCACAGAACCAAGACAAGGTTTAACTGGCAGCAGCTAGATAAGGAGACTTCTGCTGGCTGGGAGGAAAAAAACTTGTATATGGCTAACTACAATCACTTACTGCTAAATTTTTCAGTCTCTACCTCAAACAGAGCAGCAAAATGAGCAGCCCCATGTGCTTATTCTTTTACAGCACTCTGTTTTCTAGCAAGCTAGATGAGAAGGTCCAAGTGTCAGCATCATCAGATCTCTGTTGTCATCACTGAGCAGACAGACCCAGAAGCTTAGGAGGTCATTATCTCATCTGCAAAGGTTACTGCCACAAAGCAGACTCAGATTTAAAGAGATCGGATTTACACCAAAGCTTTGCAATCACTTTCATCAGCTGTTTACATTGAGATACCAACCTTTGCACAAAAGTGTCAGGGGCATACATGAGTTATCTTCCAGCAGCTCTACTATAGGAGAAGTTTGCTCCAGAAAAGGGACAGGGCACTTAGCTGTGGAATAGCATTTTAAATAGCTTCAGCAAAATCTTCTTGATACTTATGCCCTGCAGAAACATCTGTTCCACCAACAAGGCAAAAAAACCATACCTTTAAAATGCACAGCTGTGGTGTACTCCAGCTTAGTTCCTTTTCCTTAGGCTGTTTTACTGCAGGGCTTTACGCTAAAGCAAAGATTTCCCCAAGCCCTTCAGGACACCAGGCACTGTTCTCCAATTCCACATCCCATAGTCTGTCCCAAAAGAAGCTTGGGTAAGACACAGAAAGCACCCTCAGGCTCTTCTGGGAGTTGTGCAGAGAGGGTTTCCCGCCTTCTTAGGGAGCCACAGCCCCTTTCCTCCTGCCACCAAAAAAGTCTTGCCCTGACAAGATCTTTGGATACTGCTGTAAATGCTCCCACTTCTTCCAGTGTGGGTGATGTGTCCACACTAGAGAAGAGCCAGCCTCAGAGCTGCAAAGGTGTCATGTTCCTGCACTGATACTATCAAGCGAGAAGACAGCTGTTTTTTCCCAAGCCTTACTTGTTCCAGCTTTCCCCATTGCTCAAGGCAGATGTGTCACCATCCATCTGAAGCTGTAACATGCCATTGACTCACACTTCTGTGGAAGCAGAACGAGCCCGTAAAAGCAGTCTTCACAGGAGCACCAAGAGGAGTTTATGTCAGCTTGTTCATTCCACAGGCATTTTAATGCTACTGCATTACTCTGGGAGCATTGCATCTGAGGAACCATCAGGGATAAAAGCACCTGAGCTTCTATGAAAATACTGTTCTTAMGCACACCTTATGCTTAGTAATGAAAGAGCTGTGTGTCAGTCAACCTGTTTCATCTGGGTTCTACAGCAGACCACCCCATTTCTGCATACAAAGGATGGACTATCAGGATCCAGCATGGCACCAGGGATGGGAGCCAACACCATCTGAGCTCAGGAAAGGCACTCCTTTCAGCCTCTGCAGACTTTGGGTCTCCTTGGACTGGAGGTATGCAGACCCTGCATTCAGATACATGTCATAAGATCCTTAAACTGCACAATGACACCTCTACCTGGTACTGCTGTTCCACCCTGGTCCCCCATCAATGTTGCAGCCATCATGACAGTAATCGGCCTCCTTTCAATTTTAGTGGCCATGGAGGCATCGGTAGTCTTGGGCCAGACATCTCTCTCACCAGGAAGCATCAAGCATACCRACTTTCTCCTAGACCTTGGTGCCTCACATGCCACTATCCCACTCTGCTTCAGGTTGAGCTCTAACTTGCAGGGCCAAGCACAGCACTGAAAAACCTTGCAGACAAGTTTCAGGTCACTATCAAAACATAGGAGACAGCCAGATCACCTCCCTCTGAGGAAATGACTGACCCATATTTATGTCCATAAAGCTCCAGCTAAAATGAAATGTTAAGGTTCTTATGACAAATGAAATACCAATGGCCTGGTTAAGCAGCCTGTCACCATGCAAAGTTTGTTGCTTAGAATGATATTAAGTTGTGCCACCTACCACAGTTTACATTTGGTGCTATACAGACTTCAGTGGTCTTTTTTTTTTTTAAGGGAACTGCTGACTGACTGGACCTGTATCTGGTGAACTCTCTCTATTTGTAGAGGCTGGACAGACAGGCTTTATTCATTCTGAGAAATTAAATTGAGAAGAACTGCACACTCTGTCCAAAGGCTTAACCTTTAGACAAACTCATTTAGACTGACAGCTATTCAGCTACTTTCCAATGAAGCACAGACAAGAACAATGAAAAATTTCTATTGCCCAGGGCAGACACAACAACAGGCAGGGCAAGACATCAGAAACTATAAAGACTTTTATGGGCACAAATTCCTGCTTGCCTCTGAACCCTACTCCCAGAATTCACCTCCTGCCCTCAGTGCAGAGCCTGCCTTTTGTCTGCCCGCRGTTATTTCTAATGCGGCCACAGCTAGAGGCCCACTCTGCACCGCTGGAGAGGTCTGGCCAGCAAAGAACCCACACCACCAGCCAGAAAGGAGAAGTAGTGACTTAACATGAGACGCCAGGGCCAACAAAGAACCCAAGTGCCCAAGGCATCAGCTCAGCTTCCTCCACACTACAGCACTAGCCTTCACTAGTGACTTATAGGCAAATTGCTCCCCATAGGAAGACTCTTGTGCAGGCAGCTCCAATATCTTCATGGTGTCCAGCTTCCTTTCCTGACTGTGGCACTTGGCAGAACAACCCTCCCTGCTACCACAGGATTAAAAGAAGAGCTCAGAAGGCAACAGCCCCAGTGAACAAGGGCATTAGCTATCTTCAGGTTAGGGGAAGCTGCTTCTGGGCTTCAGTTCTGCCATGATTAACCATTTCTAGTCTTCTTGCACCTGCCCCTGAGATACCTATGCGTGGCCACTGTCTGACAGTTTGGACTAGACCGCTCAAAAGTCACGCCAGACAAAGCCACATTCTGTTAGATACCCTTCCTATTTGGCATTGTTTTCCCCTTCCCCAAGAAAAGCAAGTTATTCACATGACCTTTGGGTCTGCTGTACTTGCTACAGAGCTCAGAGAGAACTAGAAAAGACTCAAGAACTTCCTGGTGGGACCACAGGATCATCAGTGTACTAAGTTAGTCTCAAACAGCGGCCAGGAAAGAGTGAGGGGGTGGAAGAGTAGAAAAAGGATCAGAACTGAAAAACTCTCAAGTGACAACTCTTCATACRTCTTATCCCTCTTGAGCATCAGCAGCACTACAACTTATTTTCTTTCCCACCTTATAACTTCAGGGTCAGTGTCTTAAAAGGGAATTAGTCACAAAAAAGCCATCACGTTTGGCATSCCAAAACAACCAAGGTTTACTTTACTACAAAAGACAGCACAAGTTATTCAGTTAGATACTTTGGCAAATGAATCACTGGAGGTAACTACGCAAAAACGGGCAAAGCTGTGCTTGCCCCAAAGCTACCAAAGCACCAGCATGAAACAAGCCCCACAACAGACTTGCTTTTACAACCCCAATTTAAGATCCCATCAAGTTCAACTTTCATATCCTACCAGAATGGGACAAATAGTTGCAAGGGCTGGCAGAGCAATGCTAACCAGCTGCTGTCTAAACAGCTTGCCCTGTGCTGGGTTTCCCCAGAAAGAGATGTTGCAAGCGTGTCCCATTCTCAGCCCTTCTTCAGAGTTCCCACAGCAACAAGTCTGTATGCCCCCAGGCAGGTCACGCCTCTCCAGCCTTTCGGACTTACCACAGTATCACTCCATCTCTGTCCACAAACTATTAAGGGCTCATTAAGGGCTATATAGAGCTCAGCTGGACCAAAGGTCGGAGCCTGCAGCAACTCATCTACTAGGCTTCTTTTGCCCCTTACTGAGCTCCCTCCCAAATCCAGTAACCACCAGGTCAAGCAAAAGGGCTTGCAGCCCCTGGCCTGTACGGAACAAGTCAGCCTGACCCAGCAACCATCAGCTACTTGCCACAGGACTGCTGCAGCCTGGTAGTAACACAGAACAAGGTGACAGAAGCACTGACAGAAAAGTATCATTTGCATATCCCTCTATTAATAAAGACAAGCACAGAAGGCCAGTGAAAGCAGATGACATTTTTAACACCACCTTCCCCTTCTCTAGTGCTTTTCATTATATATCAAGCAAATCTTGATTACTTCCTTTTCAAAGGTGAGGAAATCGAGCAACAGTGTAAGTTTATGTTTGACTATCACCCAGTGGCAGAAAAAGAGAGCAGCAAAGTCTTCAATCCCAAAGCATGAATCAATCCACTAAATCACACAGCTGCTGAAGTAACCCCTTTAGTTCTTCAAGATGCAAAAACCTCTTATTTAAAATGTAACAGCACAGCCTTTCCTTTGTAGTAGTTGACAGAAAAGCATTCTCTGGATTTACCAAGCAGAGTATCTGTTAACAGAGTGTCCTGGTTCCGGCCGGGACAGAGTTAACTTTCTTCCCAGGAGCTGGGGAGGGTGTGCTGTGTTTTGGGTTTGGTATAATAGGAGCGTTGATGGCCCATCGATGTTTTGGGTGTCGCGGGGTGGTGCTTGCACCGGGCACTTTTCGGCCTCCCATGCCCTGCCAGGTGCTTGGGAAGCTGGCGGGGGGAGCGTAGCCGGGGTGGTTGAGCCAGCTGGCCAATGGCGTATTCCATACCATGTAAC
>JAYKAV010000121.1:89303-154895 GCA_035582835.1 Phoebastria nigripes
CCATCCCACCGGAGGTGGGGGGCGGTGAGCGAGCGGCTGCGTGGTGTTTAGGTGCTGCCAGGGTTAAACCACGACACAGAGGAAGTAAACCATTTCCTCTGGAGATGTCAGAAAGCATCCATGAGCTACTACCACATTCCAAGATTTTCCACCAAAGCCTTCCTCATCCATTATTACTAGATTTTACAGAGGCCCTTTCAGTCCACATCCATCTTCAGACACCAACCTTCCCCAAAACCTTCACCAGTTCTCCATAAAAAGCATGCTAAAGAGGATTCCTGCAGCTGGCCCTCCTCCCTCCCATGTCTCTCAGGAATGGTGACCTAGATAATGAACAGGAGACTTCCAGGACCTGGTAAACATGGAGGAAATACCCTGTGGTAGGGAAGTGACCCTTTTTAAACCTGCTGGAACTAGTCTTTAATAACATACAAAATGCAACTTTCATTCATCATCTGACTTCAATGCTATAAAGAAACACAGGAGTCCACAGATAACGATCAAATTTGATTCTGCATGTTGATTAACAGTTAATTGTAGTGTCTGATGTTGATTACACAGGCTGGAATTTAAGAAACTCAAATGGTATAACTAGATTTCTAGGCATGTTCTGGATGTTGCTGCCTCTACCACAGCACCATGGTATGACATTAGAACATGCACTGTAATTACTCCTAAACAGAGGTTCTAAAGCAGAAATAAACACATGCAAGACATCCTCTTCAATCCAAATCATACACAATTAAATTCCGTACATCACAAATCCTTCCAGTGTAAGACGACATACAGTTGCATTAAAGGTGACAGATGATCTCTGTTTAAGACAACTCCAAACAGGGCTGGACGTGGAAAAGCAATGGATTTTCTTTAAAGAGCACATAACCGTATGAAGATGCCCCACCACACTCCTCAGATATTAATAATTATGCATGCCACCTCCAAAGCAAGAGCAGTCAAACCAAGGAAGAGGACAGGTACAGCAAGCTGTACATTTTCCTATGGCAACAGAACAGTGCTACTGCACGTTAACAGACYGTCTTTCACTTTTTGTCCTTGGTCACACACTGCCTCAAGCACATGCTTCCTTTGTACCTCTGGAGTATTATAGGACAGTGGCACTTTATGGACAGTTAAACATGCTGAAGATTAAGTCTGCAAATAAACGGAGACCGGAAGGAGCCCAGGTAAAGATATCCATTGTGCTCATGTGCCTCACTAACATAAGCTACCGTCACTCCATTGGGATCATGAAAGCTTCTTCTGTAGGATCCTGTCTCACTAAGTTCAACAACAAGGCTATATTTGGGCACAAACTTTGTCACGGTTTCCTGACTCAGCAACTAAAAGAAAAAGAAAAGAAAAAAGAAAATTAACAACAAAAGATTTTGTTCTCCACAATTAGATCTCAGACATTTACACAGTCAAAGACCGTTCCACACTCATTGGAAGAAGCAGCTAAGAACATAAGCACACATTTTGGGTAAACACTATTACACAGGCTTAACACATTAACATCTGAAAAGCCCACTTTAAAAAAAAAAAAAAGACCATCAGAAGCATACTCTACTCCAGCACTACGCTGAAAGGATGTCCACACAGGAGACATCAGCTTGTTCTGGTGCAGTTGATGTCAAGCAGCAGACATCATRCTCTGCTCCCCATAGCATCAGTTTGTTAAGGCTCCTGCACTGCACCAGGAGAGACAACAGGTTTTACAGGGACAGCACAGAGTTTGTTTAGCTGAAATGGCATTTCCATCCTAAACACTGCTTGTTGATTTTTTTTTTTTTTTTTTTGAGAACGGAAGTATTTTCAAGTCTTTGTATTGTTTAAAAAGCACCATGCTGTTTCTTTAGTATCAGATATCCCTTACAAAATACATTATTCTTGCTCATCTTCATCCTAAAGGGGGGTGTGACATAACAACAGGCATATTGAGTCAGAACGAAGTGTCACCTAGCAGCATACATAACATACACACTGTCTCCTATGATGCCTAGGGTAGTCATTAGAACAGGTCAGACTTCCCAAATGCTCTCCGGACACCTGGCCATAAGTAGTTTAGGCACTTCGGGTACAAAGGTGAAGTCTTCACATATCCAAACGTAGATCCTGTGTTGCTGCATGGCTAGGGCAGAGATAGTCTCTTTTTCTTTCCTGAGATCAAGATGGAAGGCAACTTAAGAGATGTGTACCTGCTACTCAGAGAAGCAAGTGTTAGTTTTACTACCTATGAATATAAGGACTGTTCTACCTGGGGACAATCACAACAGTTTTAACCACAGCACTAAAAAAATTTTGAAAATCTTCCCGTGAAGAGTAAGAAACAGGACAAACAAATATTTATCACTTCCATTCCCATACTAAGGGTGATTTTTTAAAAATTCTTTCTGATTTTTTTTTTTTTTTTTACCTTAAATATCATCCTTTTAATCCAAGGTTTTTCAGACAAGAAATCCAACAAAGAAAATCCAGGATTGGGCCGGACAGCTGACATAGCTACCCAATATCCTCCAGAGCTGCTTAACCTGATATTATCTGGAAGACCAGGCATATTCTCAACAAACATATCTGCTCCGCCTTTCATCAGCCCAGACACATAATACCTGAAAGTTATAGATAGGAGGATTAGGACATCTTAACTCAAGCAGTCTAAGTAAGAAATAAAAGTCCCAAAAGGAATTCACTTAAAAAAATTAAAAGAATTTTTTTTTTTTTTTGCTTAGTTTGGTACAGGGAAATACAGCACAGCCACATTCCTCTCCCCAGAAAATGTCAGCTCACTCCACTATGCCCAAGGAGCCCATGATGGAAAGATTATGCAGTTCAGATGTTTACAGTGACAGAAAAAATTAAGTATTGAGGAAGGCCACCTTCTTTGCCATTGATAACTAGGCATGAATAGAGTGTGGGGTTTCTTTTGTCATTCAACTAATTTATTTAAACAATCTCTAAAGAGAGACTAGTAGTAATTTCAGCAAAGTCATACTCACCTCCTGATTCTAGCCATGGTTGTCTCCTGCACCAGGACAAAGTCTTCCGCAGGAGAGAGCTGGACACCATTGGGAAACCTCAGCCCCACCATTAAGACTTTCACTTCTTTTGTTACTGTGTCATATTCAAGCAGGCTAAAAAGAAAGCATTRTATATGGTTTTGAGTGAAGACATATTTATTCACCTTGGTTTCATTCTCCAGGCATTCTATCTTCTCTCACATGCACTTCACCTAAGTTAAAAAGGCAGAATAGCCAGCAAGCATTTGTTTATGAACACAGGAGAAATACTAAGCCACTTGAGATTGGCAGCATTCATGAAGAATTTAGGCTGAACGTAATACTAACACCTTCCCTTTTAAAATAGATGTTCCATGCAAGTCCTCTTGAACGAAAAAGAGGAATCTCATTTATTTCGCTGCAGGTCTCATTAGCAACATCCACACRTTCTCTCACCCTCTCCTGGGCAGTGCTGTGTTTGCACAGGTGGTTTATAAAGAGAAAAAACTTGAAGACCAAGGAAGTAGTGAAGTCCATTCCTACAGCTGAGCTTACAATAAGTTAAATGCCTTGGGGAAGAGATACTTGCCGCCCATCATCTGTGCCTTCCATAATCAAGAATAAGTAGTCTCGTCTTTGCCATTTGCTACTGGAGTCAGTGAAGTAGATTTTCCTCCCATCCCGGGTCACTGTAAGATCATTCACAAATGACAACTTCTGACCTTCAATTAGTGTTTTGGTTGACACAAGCATTTTTGTTTCACCTGATTACAAAAAGAAGAAGAAAAAAAAAAAACAAAAAAAACAAAAAAGACATACAAGACAAGCTTTTGTATGTCCTGCCTTGGAAATGAGTTAAATACTAACATGAAATTAGCAGGCACTTCACATTTTTTCCACTTGTGCCTCTGTTAAGTAATAAGGTTTTGGGTTGTAATGGAACAACTCAACACCAAATGTGAATGACCAGGAGAAAATACTCTTCAGAAAAAATGAAACAGTAGGTGTTCCCTATTGATAAGTGCCAAACTTTTCACATTTCTGAAGCTCATATGAAACCAAGTGCAAACTCAGGTCCCAGTCTTGTAGAAGGATGCGGCAAGCCAATCACTACTCCCTCTTTCCCCTTAAATCTGTAGGAACAAAGAGTAGTACTTTCTAAACATTAAAACATCAGCAGGTTCACTAAACTGCACTGCCACAGTCAGCTCTGCCACATATTACCAGGCAAATTATTAAGCTCAAATCTCTAAAAATTAACCAAAATCTATTGAAGTCATCTTTGGGCACGGGGTTTGGGTTTGTTTGCTTGTTTTTGTCATGACTGAGCTAATATGGCAGCTGTCTGCCATCAAAAGGGGAGACCTCGATCATTCCCTGCCAGAGCCACAGAGCCTGAGCCCTTCGGTTACATCTCACCTAGCATTTGGCTAGCCTCCCTATCCCCACCTGAAGCCAATTTGGGGATGTAAACTGTCAGAAAATCAACCCTACATGAAAGCAACTATCACTTTCTGACAGCACAGCTCCTAAAACTGAGATCTGGCTCAGGGACATACAACGAAGGGCACGATGCAACAGTGCCTTTCTCAGCAGGAACAAGCCACTTGATCTTCAGCCGCACCAAAATACATCTTTCTTCCCCTTCTATAGACTGGGGTTACAGGGAAATTAAGAGCGCTTCACTACCACACAGCGAGATCAAGGCAGAAACAAAAGTACAGCAAACATGACAAAAAGTTTATGTAACAGCAGTATTTTTTTTTCCCTTTATGAAAACTGAAACAGCTACACAGAGCTTTATTCATGGATCCTGAGGTACCAATTTTGACAGCCAAAAGCATATGTCACCAGAAGATAAGCCACTGGTAACTCTGATCCAGACAGACAGATACAGAGAGGAAGTGATTGCTACAAGAAAATAAATACCAAGTTCTTGCATGGCATATTTCACCCAGACAGCTCCAAACTTTACAAAGGCGGCAGGCATTGTTTTGCCTGCAGTGTCTGGAAAAACTGCAAATGAAGCCCAGATTTGTCAGTGGAAAAGAAGTTCTGAGCAGAAAAGTCATACCTGTACCAGGATTAACTTCATAGAGTCCATAATAAGCATCTGCCACAAAAAGGGTGTTATTTGGCCCCACTCTGATGCCAAGTGGTCTTCCACATGTTGGCTCATCTTCAYGGGTTCCTTAGGAAACAATTTTAAAATGGTTTTCCAAATAGAAATACATACAAGGCATTCAGGCTACCTAC
The DNA here is from genome assembly GCA_035582835.1 of Phoebastria nigripes. Classification (NCBI taxonomy): domain Eukaryota; kingdom Metazoa; phylum Chordata; class Aves; order Procellariiformes; family Diomedeidae; genus Phoebastria; species Phoebastria nigripes. Next base: position 94,553 of record JAYKAV010000121.1, read on the forward strand.
ATAGGTCAAACTGTAGCTTAACAAAACTCTATGGCTAGCACCACACATGTTCATTAAAGAAATGAATCTTACTTTCCTAGGTGCGAGTGAAACAGATATCCCCATGTTTTCACCAGTCTAGAGATAATCATGTAATTTTCCAGCCTGGTAGCTAGCTAACAGCTGCCCCAAGTAGGGCTGACTGTCAGAAAATTGTATTTAACTAAATGCTTCTTCTCAGGAAGAATTGGTTTTACTGCAGGTTTTTCTTTTCTTTTTTAAATTAAAAAAAAAAACAAAAACAACAACAAAAAAAACCAAAAAACAACACACACACACAAAAACAACCACCAAACAAAACACCACCCAACTACACACACATCTTGGAACTTTCTTTTTCTGGAAAGGTCCAATGCTGTCATGAAACAGATGGTTTCTCAAGACACAGACACTGAAGACTTCTATCTGAGGAGGAAGTGGAATACTGCAAATCTGAAAAATTTGTCTACTTGAGTCCTGAAGAACTAAGAACTTCAGAACATCTGTAGTTTGAAAGATTAGCATGAGAAACTTCTGGAGAAGGTAGTCAGCTACAGCCTTTCCACTCCCCTCCMCAACTCAAGGAGGGCAAGACAGAAGTCTAGTCTTTCCCCAAAGAAATAGGGCAGCATAATCTTCCCACCTCTCCCAAGCTGTAAAAGTCCAATGGGAACGAGCAGTGGAAAGGTGATTCTTCATATCCACCCCAACCCACGTTCATGCCTAAGCAGCAGCTGGAAGTCCAGCTTCCTATTAGCTGGCAGCAGACTTCGTTGGCTGTCAGCGCCAAGGCTGTCCTACCTGTTAGGCAGCCAAGAGTGCTTCCAAATCAGCCCAGAGCCTAATCATGTGAACATTCATGTAAAATTACATCGCTAAAATGATGAATGCGGCAATACGAGCTACATAAAGACAGCAACAGTTCCTGCCCATAATTTCTGGCAGGGCTGCAGAACCTCATGTAAGCTTCTACATCGTTACCGCAAACAAAACCACCCACAGTCCCAACAAACACCAGCCAGGCTTCTCAGACTGCCCAGACAGTACYGAGATGGCCAATGTTAAGCTTTCCCATAGAAATGGTTCTGTTAATAAACAAGCCACTACCAGTTTTTCCTCACTCAGTTCCAGAAATCTCATTAAATGAAGCAAGTGGTTCAGAAAGAGGTGTGGAATTCAACAAGAAATAACTGCAATTTAGCTGTGAGAAAACAGAAATATTATGACCAATGGAAGATCTCTGCTAAAGCAGGTGCAGCCACCACAACCCCACACTGTACTTACAGAGTAAGGGAAATTAGTACAACAAAATGCAAGGCAAAATTCTGTAGATGGGGAAGGTGATATTTATTTTCGAAAATCTCTAAATAAGTTGATCTTTCCCACTCACACATTATCTCAAGAGTTCATTCACTCACACTTGTTTAGGAGTCCTCAGTTTTTATGGGGTGGCCCTTCACCTCAGAATCTTGCTGACTTCAGCTTCCATAAATATTAGACCAGGTTACTGCCCATTTTTTCTTGTTTAGGATACGTGCTTTTTCTAGATGGACTAACAGGAAAAGGAATGTTATTTGTGATGCACTTCAACCTCGTCTTCCTCCTGGTGTTAAGATTCAGGATTTTCTACCGACAAGTCATCCATGCTGCAGCCTTACAAGAGTGCAGGCCTTGTAGTCATGACATAAAAAACCCGCATTGCTAAATTTTACTGCTGGGAACAGTGTCCTTTGTTATCAAGAGCACCCAATTCCCATTCTTTTGGCCCTTTGTTCTGCTGTTCCTTCCAATGCTTAAATACACATTTCCACTCATACTTCATTCATTCAAATATATTAATATTTCTGTTACAAATCCTCTACAGAGGAAGAWATGCACTTGCATGAGCAATCCAGAYAGAACACCAGTTTAATCAACACAAGCCCTGACCCYGACATTTTCAGGTACACTATGTTCAGGAGCTGTCACTCACCACAAGGACCATGGCCAATTCTGGCTATTGTTTGTATTTCCCCATCTTCAATTTTGATAATCTTCCCATCAGCTGTCCCAGTAAATAGCACATCTGCAAAAACAACTAGTGTGATTAGCTTGATCACAGAACTGTAGTGGCAAACATCCTTCTACATGATCCTTCTACTAGCATGAAGTAGAATTCATGTTTAAGATACAGTGAAGTAACAGTCGTCTTCAGTCATAGCAAAAGAATAAAGAGGGAAGGGGAAAGATGAAGGCAAATAACAGTATTTGGTTAGATTTCTTCCAACTCAAAAAGAAGAGGAAGGATTTAAGCCTTAGGGGTTACGAATATGGGATATGAAGCTTTTCACCCATAAGTGGTCCAAATCCTTGGTTGAAGGTGGACGTAACAACTTAATGGCTAGTCATTGGATTGATCCCTCTGGGCAAATTTCTACATCATCATAAAATGTGATCAGGTACTGCATCCATCTTACCACTCTTCAACAAGAGACTGACTAGATAAAATTTCTCATGATACAGTCCACACAGGCTGCTGGACACCTGCCAATGCTCATATTGTATCAGTTCTGGCAAAGAATTACAAAAGCCATAGCAATTGAACAAACACCCAAATCAAAAGCATTGCCAAATTACTGTATTCRTGCCAAGCCGTGTGATAGCATTAAGACAGATTCACTGAATACAAACAACACAGAAACTTTTCTGTACAACCAAATTAAATGAAAGACCGTTGGATTAGTAAAGCCCATTGCTTGGGCTTTTCCATCTCCAATTTAACTGAAGTTTTAAGTTTGCTAATTACACTTTTAAAAGGGAATAAGAAGACTTCAACATTTATTCATACAAAACTTATTCCCAGTCAGGTTGATTATTTCCCCCTTAGGTCAGTTGTCCCTTGCAGGAAGGTTTCCTTAAAGAGTTTCCAATGAGATTGACAAAACTAGGTAACAGAAAAGAATCAGTGGCTTCAGGTAGTCACTTTAGCACATTGTTAACAGAGATAGGTAGAAAAAGCGTAATCTGAGGAAGGAATTTACAGTAKTTTCTTGCTGGGTAAAATAATTTTTAAAAATATTTTACTAATTTATTAGAAGATATAGCAGAAGGAAAATAAATTATATGGCTACTGAGCACCCCTTGTACTGAAGGGTGTTTCAGTAAGGGCCTTGCTTGCAACTCCCACACCCTTTCCTTTTCACATTAAAACAGTCAAGGACTCATGTCAAGAGTAGTTTCTAGCCTTACCCCGCTTCAGGAGGCACAGGGAACAACCCCCGCACAAAGCTCGTTTCCTACTAAGTGGGTGTCATGCCATTACAAGTCTAGCCACTTCATTAAGAAACCGCTCAGGGGTRGCATGGGTTTGTGATTTGGGGAGAACACACGTGCCATAAGAGAGAAGTATAGGATGGCACCTGTAATACATGCAACAGCACTAAAATGTAAATATGCTATTTATCAGTTTGAGATTTTTTTCTGTCATATAAGCAAAAATTAACACCACAAAACTCAGCTCCCTCAGAGGCAATGAGCATTAAAAGAGTAGGTAGTACCCTGTAAATATTAATTCCCAGTTAAGAGCTAGCCAAATGAAAAATGGGACCACTTCCTCCAAACATAAGTAGCCCCTGACTACATTGCTGATGCTTTCAGTCCTGGAAGACAGGGATTTTTAATCAGGCAACAAGRTTTATTTTATACTGGGGAAAGAGGAGAAAAGCAGTATATAGCAGCCAGGTTTTGCTGCATAACACAATTATTTTTTTAAAAACCTGCATATTGAAAATAGCTTCCAGAGTTTGTTATCTAAGAGCTATATTGCTGAACAAACCCTTATCAATGAGCAACATTTAAAGACCCTTCTGTAAAAGCTTATATTGTCAGTGCTTACCCCCAATATTGACAATGGACTCTGGTCCGACCAGCTGACTTTCCCATAACCGCTCAGCTTTTCGTAACTTGATATTGGGCTCTAGCACACCCTTCAGGAGGGGAGGTTCCTTCAAACTGCAAAACAGAACACAGACCTCATGATCCTCTGCACGAATCTGCAAACACTCTTGAGCAACATATTGGATCACTTTTTTCCTAGTTTGCCAACACCTGCAAACCTGACCTATGCTTTACATACAGCATATTTCAAAAAAGAAAACACAGCTGACAAGCTGAAAAATTGACTCTTGTTCATCAAGGATCGTAATTTTCCAGTTCTGCTGATCAGAAAAGTTGTAGTTATGCGTTCCTAAGACCCATCWGGAAATCTATACAGCTTCAAGTCCAACAACACGTTCCCAGTTCATCTATCTTACTCAAAGGCAAAGGATTTCTGCATTGCCACAACACAAAAGAATAACTGCTTTCTTATTGAGCTGAATGAGTTGTTTGTACCAGCATATTTTTCCTAAGTAGATATATGCAAATTCCTAGGCAAAGAGGTTTTAAAATTTAAAAGCCTCGCATTCTACAATACACCRAGATCTGTATAGCATTTTCATTACAGAGAAAAAATAATTTTTAATTACTAATTAGCATACAACTAGGGAAAAAAGTGTTCCAGTAGTTTGAGCACTAGGACACACATGCTTTCRTGCCATATTGAAACATATATTCTCRTTCATGACGTGAATGGATTCCCATAGAGAAAGACCAACTCAAAGGAGTAAGTTGCACATAAACTTAAAGGGTATTGAACTGAAATCTCAAAATGACAAAATAAGGTCCAGTCTTCCAAGCCCTTATTCACATAAATAGGCAGGTTGAAGCCAACTGGAGTTCCAACCAACTACAGAGATATGGAGATGGGAAGTAGTAAGATGCCTACACAGCTTCAACTTAAATACCAGGCTCCAAAGCACTGTGCTTCAAAACCAGCCTTAACTGMGCTGACAAACTTGAATATGTTTCAGTCTCTTAGGTTCTTAAAAACACACACATAAGCCATCTCAGTCTCCATGAGTTAAGGATTTCAAGTTATTACTAAAAGCTGCATACATGCCCAGGGTGGTAAGCTCATTAGGTGTTCATTCACAAGAGTATGCTAAAGCTCCCTAGGCCAAGTTTTGAAAGAATTTTTCAATTTTTTTTTTTTTTTTAAATAACTCGTTATATGACCATAAGCAAATGCCTTCCACCTGTAGAATCTTAGAAAGACAAAGTTTGACTCCAAAACTTGCTGAGGTTCACGGGATCCAGGACCAATTTGTCACCAACCACACTGCAACTCTACTGCTCATATGGTGAAAATCATTACAATTTCTAGAGYCTCCGTGACTGGGGGGAAAAAAGTCAACTGAAATTGCAAACTATAAAATTGAGGAAAACAGGTTCACAACACAAATAATTCAGAAGGAGAGAAAAATACATACTTTTATCTGTCTGGTTACAGACAGCAAAGATTCCTTTACTTAAAGGAATGCATTACTGCAGTGGCAAAGCCAACTGAATTACTAGCTCCTGTCCACAGAAGATTTACAGCAGTTGTCTTCACAATGCTAAYACAAATTCATTTTCCATCCCTTCTTCCAAGCATTACAGAGTTTCAGATGAGGATAACAGGCTTCAGATAAGGAACTCATTTGCTGGGAACTTTAGACAGTTGTGTTTGCAAGCAGAAAATCCTCCCTGGGATCAATATTATCCAAGACAGGCTCATAGAGAAAGAACTTGAAATAAACCAGAGTTGCAGGAATTTCACACAGAGTTTCACACATCACATCTGCTTTTTTCTCCCCCCTCTTATTCCTCATTATTTCCAGTGGCTTACAGGAATAACATCAGTATTGGCAAACAAGATTTCTACATGTTCTTTCACTGAAGGGATTGATTCAGACAGCATCTACCTCCTTGAGCTTTTTCAAAACATTTCATAAACATCACACAGAATCATCCTATCTATTGTACAGACTGGAACCACTTCTGGCAGTGAAGCTAAGAAGCTAATTAAGAATGTACAGCAATATAAGCCAGTGATTTGGGCAGGAAGAGTAGTTCTCCTGGTCTTGTAAAAGGGACTTAAGAAATGTAAGCATGCAGAACACTGTTACGCTGGACCAGAATTAGACCAGGACTATATAATAGCAAAAGCATTATAGACACATCCTATCGGCTTTCAGAATTACTGTTCAGTTGCAGTGTGTTTCAGGGAATTAGGTTTTGTTAAACCCAACCACAGTAGAAAGCATTTCATTATGATTTGCAATGAGGCAGCTTATGTCTAATAGCCCATTGGCAAGACTTGTAAGTACTACCCTACCACATTAACAGTTTCTTTCAACTCTAGAGATATTTACAGTGTTGTTGTTCCTTTTCATTAAGAAATTATGGAGTTGATCATAAATATTTACCAGACTGAGCATTTTCATTTACTTCAAAATGCCAGGAGCACTAAACAGCCTGACTCCACCCTATGCTAGCAGTCAAAGAGTTTCACACACAACTTCTCCCAACACAGGTCACATCATCTCACGCAGTTGATTCACTGTTACACTACACATTTGATACAGACCTCGATTCAGATGTTTATGAATTCAGACAGGGCAGAAATCACCTAGCTGCACTGCTTTATGAGATCTGCATTTAAATGTAACATCACCATACGGTTCCAGTGGTACAAAGCACCAAATCAACCCAGTCAGGTTATCCATTTCAATTTCCATCCTCAGATAAACAGTCTCTCTTTGACAGAACTATAATAGCAGGGGTACAGCTTTGTCCTTAGTGAAAATGCATTTCTTGTCTCAGAGAGACAGGAGTGCATGTAAGTAATCACAAGCTCCACTGACAGCCTGGACAGCAGAAAATCATTTTCTAGATTAATGATCAAAGAAAGTAATTCAGCTCCTTCAATGATCAGTAGTGACACACAACTGCACAAGATGGCTCAGGAACAAACCGGGTATGTGAAGCAAGCCATGGCAATGGATAATACTGCAATCACTCCCCAATTTCTTAATCCACTTAGAACCACTTTACACAGTTGACTCTTGCTTGCTGAAAAAAAAAAACCAAACAAAACAACAGAACACATATGAGAAGTTACGCTTTAATAACATTTATTTCAAAACAAAGCAACAATTTACCTTATAGGCTGAGGGTCTATAGGACAATCCAGTAGAACAGTTACTCCAAGCAGGGGCACAGTTAAAGACGCAGCCAAAGTCAAGAAGGTAACACGGAACACCTTGCTGCTGTAAGTACTGCCAAAACCAGACAAGAAATAGGATAAACATACTAAGCTGTTTTAAGATACAATAGTCTTTAAAAATTCTTTAACCCTATTTTCTTCACAAAAGGAACCAGAAACGCTTTTGCCCAACCACCATGATGAATGACCTTTAGGGTCCATTTTGAACTCGTTAGGATAAGAGAAAGGRATATTTATCCAGTCTCAGCATACTGGCATCATATGAGGCAGAGTATTCTCATGTACAGGTTTCACGCATGCTACAAGTTACAGCTGACCAAAAAAAAAAAACCAAACCCAAGAAATAGGGGGAGGTGATGTTGTTTGGTTGGGGGTTTTTTAACTTGATCTTCAGTTTTGGCAATGGTTTCCATCCCAGCACAAATTTTGGATTAAAAGTTCAACTAAAACAACAAACATTAGAGGAAGTTAAATGAATGCTTGCTTAACTTAGCGAACATTGGTTTGAAACTCAAGCCCCATCACACAAAATAAATTAAGTATCTTCTATTTAACCATCAAAACACACAACAAAAAAGTAAAAACTGTTCTTCCACAGGAGAAAAAACAGCTTTTGTTCTCAACAAGTTTAGAGGCATCAATGAGGCATTTACAGAGGAAAGCACAGAGCCATGCACAACAAATCCTAGCCTTGAACTGGAAAAGCAGCTCCCACAATTTTAGCTACTCTGAACCACTCACTGGCACAGCCAGCCAGTCTCCTTGCAGCATCAATTAAATAAAGGCAAACAGTGCCTGATGGTTCTGCATTAATCCTTGGACCACTTCCACTGTTTTGTCCTTCCTTAGCCAATCATCCAGACGGTAGGAAACATGAACTACTGCCCAGAGCACAAATATCACAACTGGGGAGCTAATGACATGTACTTGCAGTACTGGTATCAGCATCAAGGTAACCTTTGGGATTATCAGCTGGAACAGCAAGGACAGAACTAGGCCTGGATTTGGTCACTGCTTGCATGCACAATGTACAGAAGCTGGAATATTCATAATCCATCACAGCTCTTTCCTGATGGCACAACTGGTCCCAGCCCCTCTCTTTCGGCAGCAGACATAGGCGGTTAGGATGGAGGCCTGCCCCAGTTTCCCCAGCTCTGCACAGTACCCAATGGGACGTCACAAGCCACCACGCAAATCACCAGGCTGTGCCAAGGTGACTCCTATAAGGATGCTGACAGCCTGCCATGACAAGAGGTGCCGCTGCTGCTAGCCCAAAGCCACAGACAGTTCAGCCCGCTCCAAGAAGTGTTGTTAGCACTGCTGCTGTTGGTCACCAAACTTTCCCCAGCTCCCCCTCGGCACTCACCACCTGAGCCTACTTCCTTTCCACCAGCACGCCCAAGTATTCCTGCTCTCAGATATATTAAAAAATAAACTTTATTTCTCACACTCAAGAGCGCAGCATTCCCATCATGAACTTCAGCAGTGTTACAACACTAAGCCTGTCTCCATCTGAGCTGGACCAGGCTGGGAAACTGCTTCAAACAAGCTTCCTCATCTGCACTGACCTCTTCATAATTCCCAATAGCCAGACTGCCCTTGTAATTAATTAGAAGAATTCAGCACTTCCTGCTCTAACAGTAGATGTCTCGGGGAAGCAACAACCTCACAGCCTGTTTCCCCTTGGATTTGGAATCGAGAGTGGGTGGTAGAGATACAAGGCAATCCCCAAGTTCACACAAAGACAAAGACTTCAGCTGTTGGCCTTGTCCTTCCACTGTCCTTCAAAAGATGAAGGCTCAATACTATAAGATTAAAAGTACTGTCAACAGACACCTGACCATCTTTGTGACAGCTGAGAACAGCTCACACAAAAGCAGATAAAGATGAATGGGAACTCATCTGCCAAAGCCAACTTAATTAAAGCTCCTGAAAGCATGATTTAAGTAAAGGTCATATTTCTGATCCTCATTCAAACTTGCAAGGAATCGACAATAAAGGAAAAAGGCAGGAAGAATGAGGTGACAAGCAAACTCACTCTTCAAGCCTGCAAACTGCAAGACCTATTTTAGACACTGCTGAAACCATAAGAATTTAAATAAAATCCAAAAACTTAAAAAAAAAAAAAATTAAAAAGTCAGCTGCTCAGAATCCTTATAAAAGTAAATAAACAAAACATATCCAATATAGAATACTGAGAACTGTAAGTTACTCACTGGTCACTGGAAAGAATCACTGAAGTAATGGTTCACCACCACTGATAAGCAAAACAGAAATTCTTAGCTAATTGTGTCTCTAATAATTAATCCTACATGGACCCCAGCCACAAATCTCAATAATGCAACTTACCAGGACTCCAGCTATAATAGCAGCAATTTAGTTGTCACTAAGAACTAAAAAGAGAAGCCATTGCACCAGCTCTTGAAGACAGACAGTAGGCTGGTAAGATGATACTATGGGTCACCATAGCCAGGAGTCCAGGCTGCCTCATCCTCTTGGCAAAAGAACTATTGGGGGGCCGGAGGGGAAAGCAACTGTCATCAAGGGTTTCTGCCATGGCTCCCAGCCAGAAAAAGGGCAGCCTCCAGAATTTCTTCCACTGGTTTCATGCAGGACAGTCTCATGAGAACAGGACCTGCGGATACTCTGGATCATTGCCGGAGCCCTAGAAATTCAACTGATTTAAGCAAAGTTACCAAGAGGGGCTGAAGCCAGGAAGAGCAGTCTCTCAAGCTGAGAGATGCTGATGCTCTCCTTCAAAAACAGGGGCTACACATGCAAGCCACCATACACAGTCTTTCATTCTGATGACCCTGAAGGGCAGACATAAGAATCTGTAAGGTACTCAAATCAGAAGAGACATAATAGATGGTGAACCAAAGTATTCCAAGTCATCAACTACTTTATTCAGTGGAAGGCAAAGCAAACATCACCACTTTCTTATTGCAGCTATTGCCTTTGGTTACAGTAAAGCTAATTTTTTATTAAATTCCCAAACAGAAAATTGTAAACAGAATCTTCTTTAACTTAGCCACAAACAAATGGACTGTTTATAAGGTTATTCTGTCTCAGACACATATAGACTAGTCTTTAAACTGCACATTATTCTTTAAACTATTGCCAAATATAAACAGACTAACCAGAGTTATACAGGACTTAATCACACCCACAATAAATCTGTGGAAGCCACAATGGGATAACTTATTTCTTGACTAGCAAAAGATAAACAGTACTTAAACAGACCCATTGGGGAAAAAAACCCAACCACCCAGCCACAAATTAAACCATTTTTTTGGTTAAAAGCTCTTCCTGCAGCTCGGCAGAAGCAGGTGTGCAGGCCCTGCCCAAAACCCTTCTCCCTGTCAGCCACCTCCAGCAGAAGCACGAGCACTAGGGAGAAAAGCACCCGCTGCGGAGCCGGGGTGCTGGGAGGCCGGGGGCACCCACAGGCTGACGCCCACGGGTGCCCCAGCATCAACCTGTGCCGCCAATCAAGAGAGGGGAACTGAGGCCTCGCTCCCCACGCCCGCGGCGGCCTGCTCAGCCCCGGGGCAGCCAGCCAGCCCCTTCCACGCCCTCTCGCCAAGGACAGCCTCTCCCGGGGCACTCTGACCCAGACCAGGGCCTCCCTCACCCGGGTCAGGCCAGGCCGGTGGAGCCTCTTCCCCTCCCAGCACACTTCCCAGCCAGATTTCCCTCAGCCCGGGCCCAGTCACCGCCCTACAGCCCCAGGTCAGGCCGGGCCCCACGACCTACCCCCCACGAACCCTCCCCCTCGGCTCCCCGGCGAGACCGGGCCTTTCCCTCAGGTGAAGCCGAATACCCCCTCGCACCGGCCAGGCCCGGTCCGGGCCCTCAGCACCCCCCGTCACACCACCCACCGCAGCCCGGCCCCCCTCTCCCCTCAGGCTAGGCCTGCTCCACCCCCGCGGTCACGACAGGCCCCTCTTCCCTCCCGCATCGAGGGGGACCCCACCTGCCCTCCTTGGCCTCCTGCGCCGGGCTGTCCTCGGTRATGACCTGTGGGCGGAACGGCCGGCGCTGCCGCAGGCCCTCTGCCTCATTCATGCTGCCGCTGCCGCCGCCGCCGCCGCCGCGCACCGGCCCCGCCCTCTCCACACACCCCCAAGGAGCCGCCCCCGTGGCCCCGCCCCCACGGGTCCCAGGCCACGCCCCCGCTCTCCCCTCAGGCGGGAGCCGCCCCCGCGCCGCGGCGGGCTTGGGGTGAGGAGCGCCCCGGTCCCTTGGCCACCGCTGGGTCCATCCCCGCCGGCGGGGAGTACGTGCTAATAGCTACCCTGCCGCCACGGGGATCTCAGCGAGCTGCACCGCTGCCTCCTGGGCGGCCTGGGGCTCCCGTGGGCAGGGCCGGTGCTGCAGCCCGAGCCCCAGGGCCCGCAAGATGGCGCCAGGAAACCGCGAGGGAGGGAGGCAGGCAGGCAGGCGGGGCGGGAGAGGGGGTGATTTTCCCTGGAGAGGCGGGGAAAATGGTTTCCGGTGGGACGGGAAGGCAGAGGGCCGCCGGGGGGTCTCTGGGACGCGGAATGCAAATCCCTCGCTGGCTCCCGGAGCCAGTTACGGGGGTGTGAGCTGGCGGAGCTGCCGGGCCCCTCTTTATGTCCGCCTGTCCCCCTCGACAGCTTGTGTGCCCACGGGATGACTTAACCCAGATGTGAGGGGTGGCACCCGCGCCCCCCGTCTTTGTCAGCCCGCGGGCTCCCAGAACATCACTTTTGCTCCTCCCTTGGTCTTTTGGGTAACACAATGTGCTGAGATTTTTCTGGCTTCTTTGCCTTGCTCAGGAGCAGCGGCGTTACAGGAAGGACCCTGGGTGCCAGCGCCAAGATCGGACCCACGGTTGTGTTAACACTGCAAAAACCAGCGTTTAGCAAGTGCAGCTCAACAGACAAGGACTGGAACAAGGGGCCGCCCCAGCTGCGCACTGCCAATGGGAAAGGCTATTTGGCATCACGCCTAGTAACAAAACGTGTGGGTTTTCCACAGAGAGGGGCTGCGGCCAGAAAAGGAGGGGGCGGGAGGGGCTTTTCTCTCTGTTCGGGTTGAATTCAGGCAACAGGCCCAGCAGCTGCAAGAGAGCTTAGCAGCACTGTTCCCTAAAGGCACCTGCTTTCCTGAACAACCATGTCACCCCAGGATCTCGTGAGTAGTATTCTACAACCTCACCTCCCAACTCTGCTGTGAGGCTACTGTCGTTCCTGGGGGTACAGAGGGCTGAGGCAGAGAGGAGTAAAATGGCATCCCCAAGGTCCAATAGGTAGAAAAAGAAATTTAATTGAGTCTTCTGCATGCCAGGTACAGGATGAGCACTAAAAAGCACTGGGTTTCCACTCTCCCAGCCTCAACAGACCAAAAAGCCGAAGTAAGCTTTGTCACTGCAGACRCAGGGAGTCCAGGCAGATACACACCAGGTACAAAGGAATAGAAGCAAGAGTGAAAAAGCTGCTGTGGCAGATCATTCATTACCAATGTTTGTAGGCTGGTAATTTTCCATAGCTGTGACCATTTGCACCCCAAAAGGTGGTTACATTCCCAAATCCTTCTATCCAGGATAAAGCAGGGCTAGGCTCACTGCCATGAAAAACATGCTGCGCCTCTAGACTCAGCCAGAAGACAAATACTGTCCAGAATTGTCTGTTTTCAAGCTGAAAAAGAATCATCTGTTCCTGCTTAGTTTAAAAACAGAAACTTGTTGCTGAAATCAGTTTCTGTGGCTTTAACTGGCCACAGAGACAGCCCCTGAATATAATTGTGTTAGGCTGGAAAACAGTCTCCATTTTACCAATAAATTCTCAGTAAATGAAWCAGGGCAGGTGCAGTAGCGAAACACAAAGTGAGGAGATGGGCACCCGCCTTTCTATCTCGCCCTTTCCGTGACTTGTCGGAGACACTTGCCAGAGGGTTGCAAGAGCTAGAGTGGCATTGGAAGCTTTCCAGAAGCAGCTGCTGGAGGTAACAGGAGAAGTGGCTAATGAGGATRTTCGGTGTCCGTCCCTGCATTACAACTATAGTGTTATCCATGTGGTACGTAGAGGGTGAAACACAATCCTCCTCACTTCTTAATGGACAAGGCGCCCTGCAGAGGATGTGTTCCTGGCACTTACAAACAACCCATGGCACCTGGAAACAAATTTCTTCTCATCTGCTTGGCTCTGGGACAGCTACACACTCACTTTCTACACAATGCTGTCTTTCGTGTTCCCCRCACACATCCCATTTTCACTCCTTTTCTACTTGTGCATGCTGTGCACAAGGCAAGGAGATTAGTAGCTGAACCGTCCATATCAACTAATGGTAATTAATTGYTCCTACTAATTGTTCTCTGTTTGCATCACACAGGAGAATGAGTGTAGAGCAGTGGGACCTAAGGATTTACACGAGACATGCAGCTTACTGACATGCAAATGCTAGTTCTTCAACTTTTTGAGTTGTTTTGCAGTGGCAGTTTTCTGGCAGTAACTCATTTCCTGTAAGCTACTGTTTAGAGAAAAGCAGCAAAGCAAAACAGCAATTTGGACCACAAGATGACTCTTCCTGATCTCGAACTCCTTTGCCTTTCCTTGGTCTGTGCTGGCAGACTAAAATAATCAGGACAGGAAGAGGCAAGTCCAAAGAACTGAAAAAGTCCCAGACCCTTTAGGGGATGAAGGGCCGGACACCTATGATACAAAGCCAACCCATCACACAGAGAAAGATACTTCCTTTAATGAAAATATGAATACAGAGATCATTGAAGAAACTGGTTTTGGTCAAGGACAATAAGTGTGTTTAAAGCATGATTACAAGAAAACAAAATTAAATTAAAGGCTTAACATTAGACTGCACAACACACACCTCATCTCTAGAAAGACGGACTTTGCCTTTCTAAAATGAAGAAAATCACGGTCTGTGTCTCCAGTGGGGGAAAAGGCACCATGAACGGGTCTCACTGGCAAAACCGAGTGGGAAAAAAAGCAAGCACATTTGCCCTTTGCAACAAACTGCAACAGGTAAAATTGACTCTGGATCTCTCTTAATGAAGCTACAAAGGCAATCTGGCAAATAACCCACACATTACTCAAGGACATACAAAGGTTTAGAAGAATTCAACAGTTCTGCTTTTCTAAACAAAGCACTTACCCCCGAGTTTGTCCCAYGATCCCACTGTAAAGTATTCCATATATCATTACCTCCCTCACTGATTAGTGAAGATCAGCTCTTCAGACTGCAGACCCAGGGTCTTTTGCAAGCTACCTCCTTCCTASCATTTCAAGAACTGAGGACATCAGTGCCAGTTCTGGAGGCTTGAACCCCTCCCTGAACCACAAGCCTGGTGGCAGGGTGAGACTCCTGCATGCGAAACAGAAAGCACTGTCGCCACGCACCAGTGCTGATGTTCATGACGTCCAGCGAATAACAAAAATGCAAAGCTCGACTCAGGCTTGCACTGAAGATGCAACCGCTGCAGTTAGCAGAGATCATGGAGAAAAAGAAGAAAAGGGGACTTCTCTGGCTGGAAAATTTCATCCGTTTGACAAAAATGAGTAGCCTACCCAGTGAAGCACAGTATTCTTCATTTTGTAAGAAGTACCAGTTCCAAGCCCTGCCTAGCTCTGTTTCTACCAGCCTCAGGGTGCTATTAGATGAACTGAGCACGGGGTGTTAGCTCCAAGAGCTGATGCTGGTATACTTGCAGAAGTGCAGTTTTACCAGGAGAGGTGGGGGCTGAGGCTGCCCAGCAGGAGCTGTGTCTGCTGCAGAACACCATGTGGGCCGCACAACAGCACCACGCGCTCTCTTTGAATACCCCAAGGGGGCCTCTGAGCAGACGGACATCCCAAAGACCACTGCTCAGCTGTGGAAATGTGCAAGGAAGAAACAGAGTGGCCATCGTGGTACTGGATGGCAGAGCACGTGGCACACTAATCTTGCACATGCTGGTGACATGATTTTAGCAAAGGTGCTTGTAAGGCTTCAGAAGTTCACAGTGTGAGGCGTGTTTGTAACTACAGTCTGTCCACACCATAGCTGGCATGGCTGTGAATTTATTGGGCTGCTGCAGCTACCTGGTCAGTCTGTAACCTCCCTGGCAGCCGTGGTCCCTAAGCCCATGCAAGTTGAGACAGCAGGAATGCAGGTGAGGGAGCGTGCCTATCTCTCATTTTCCCTGAGCAGAGGAATTGTATGACGAACGTCTCAATGCACCAAAGCACATTGCTCCTCGAATTAGATGATGTGTCTGTGACCACTGGGTCACACCTTAGCATGGAAATTTCAGGTCAACAGGACAAGGAAATTCTATATCCCTAATATAGGAAATGCTTTCTTGACTAAAAGGAAAGTGTGTAATCTTGTTCAAAAGTCGTTTTTCTTCCTCCACGCTGTATTTCAGACTGCATGGAGACTTGTTTAAACAAGGGAGTCTACTTTTTCTGTCAAAAGCATTAACTCCTGGCTGCTTCCCACCTGAAAATCACTTAAGGAAATGGGTTTCTTTTTCTTTTGCAATGGCAATAGAGGATATACGTAGTGGCTGTCTCCTAAAATATTAACATCCTGTCAACTCTATCAAACCTTCTGATCTTCGACTTCCCACAAAGTCCACAGGGTGTCTACTTACCTTAAGCAAAAATGGATGGCAGTCAGAAGGATGGGAATTTTTAAAAAGCACGATATTCCCTACTGTATTACCCAGTCCCTAGAGTCGTTTAAAATAAATGAGAAAAAAAAAAAACAAAACCCAAAAAAACCCCCAAAAAACAGCAAATGCAGCTAGTGTACTCAGAGGAACTCTGGGATCTAAGACAACACGCCTGTCTTTGAGAACACATTGTACTGTGAGCAGCCTGCTACCCCATTTGCTACCAGAATCTACTGGCCAAAAAACTCACCACTCCCAGTCCTACACGATCAGCTAGCCATTTCCTTCCTGCCTTTCCTGCCTCCAGTTAGGTGCACAGATTGTCTTTCCAGTACACAGTCCCACCGGAAAAGGCAGTGCTGCTCCAGTTAAATTCAGCAATAAGTAACCCCTGTGAAACTATGGCAAAAATTGGCGATTCTGCCAATTACTCAGGGGTTTGGCAGGCCAAAACACGCAGCTCCGTGAAACTAAGCAGACTGTCATCTGAGAAAGACAGAGGCAGGACTGCAAGGTTTGGAGTGATGGAGCGACCCCAGCCACAGCGCTGGAATGGTAGTTAGCAGTCACTTGGCTTAGGCAGGTTAAGATGGAGAAGCTCTGCCTGAGCCCTTGTGGCACACACTCCCAGGATCAGCACTGTGCACGCTACACTGACGTATACTTTGAGCTTTTGCACCCAGGGAAAGGGGAGGAGTCCTCTACCATGCCTTCCTGGCATGCTCCATGGCCCCTTCAACCATTCTGAACCCCTCAGCCAGCTTAAACCAAATTTAGCAGTGGCAGAAGTCTCAAAGGCATTTGGCACCTACAGGCTTTTCCATGACCTTCAGTGGCATAGTAGAGGACAGGAGACCTACTAGCAAAGTCTTCTGAACAGCCSAAATATAAGGAGTGCTTCAATCAAAATGTGTTCATGATAAAATGAGTCCAGAAATAAAACACTGAATATATTAGTTGCAATTTTGAAAGCATATGAAAGACAAAGGCTATTGTTCCCTGCTATTCTGAGGTTGCTGGTCTGGAATGCTACCATGCTTTCCAGAAGGCATCTAAGAGGCACTTCCTCCTTCTTTGTGGATTGTGCAATTTGCAGGTACCCACCTGGCATTTAACTCTTTGGAAAATCAGCACGGCAGCATGCGGAAGGGGCAGACGTGGTAGGGCCCAACTTGAAACGATAAGCATTAAGTCATAACTTCTGACAGGAGAACCAACCTACTTCCAAACTGGGTGCCTGTCTTTGTTGGAGCAAACAAGATTACAGGCCATTTGGGAGTGGGCTAAAATAACCATTCCTTGGCCAGAAACCACACAGCTYGGCAAGTCACAATGAACCCTCCAGCACATCTCTCTCAGCTTCAAACCTCGAGCGCTTCAGGATTTTGTTTCCCAATGCTCCTCTGACAGACAGCAAGCAAACATCATCCCTTTTCATAGCAACTTCAAGAAACAAAGGCATCTACACAAATCACCAACTGGCAACAAATATCTACCAGTTGTAGACCACCACTCCTAATATGCAGAAGTGAACCACAATGGACAACACTGATCAGTTATCATCACTGATGAGGAAGAGGACAGTTACTTTAAAAACCCAGTTGGTAATCTCAGTTTCTCAAGGCAGAATAAAAACACGTGGGACTAGATCCCTCCTATGCAACTGGCAATTCCTTGAGGACATGTAGGGAGCCCAGTGGTAGGCTTTGTGGCTCAGTTTTGCGGCTGGAAGTGCTAGTGCTGGGTTGCCTAGGTGGGACAGGAAGGGACGCAGGCTCACCATCTCTCTGGCAAGTCCCAGGACATACAGTGGTAGGAACAAATCCTTATGAGGAAAGCCGAAGGGTAACGACTGGGTAAACACAAGAAAGAATTATCAGACTAGCAATGTCCTTCTTATTTCCCCAATAACACATGTGAAACAGCTACTAGAATACCCAGCATTGCTGAAAAGGCACCACAGTTGCAGTGAAATACAGCTACTTGAACTTGGATATCCAAGCTGAAGAAAAAATTGAAGAAGTGTGTTCCAGGGCTTCTTTTAAAACAGCAAAAGTATTGTATAAAAATATTTCCCTGTACAGTAACATTAAAATGAGAAACATTAATGCCTGCATCTTGCTTCAGCTAGTATTAAATTTCATCATAGCTAATGGAAACCACCAATGGCTGCTCTAYATCAGCCCTAAAAGCAATGAAAGGGAGCTCAATGACTGTGCAAAACTGCAGATTGCTCCCAGCTCTGTGCATCTCAAAATACATTGTGGAGCGGAAAATCTTGTTCCCCTAGAAGGGAACAGAGTTTTTTAAAAAACACCAAGAGAGAACTATGTCGTTTGCCTGGTTATTTTAGACCTTCCACATTTCCAGAGGAGAGAGATTCCAGAGCTGCCTGCTATGAGGAACTTTTCTCCTTGTATTTCTGGTAAGCATCCAATATCTCCTTGACAACACTTGGATCATCAAGTGTGGTGACATCTCCCATGTTGCTTGATTGTTCAGTGACTACTTTCCTCAGCAGCCTTCTCATGATCTTCCCTGATCGGGTTTTAGGAAGACGTTTCACCACCTGCAGAGAAGGGAAAGACGCACCCATATGAGAAGCTGGGTCCTGCYGGAAACCACAAGGAAATTTGGCTGAACTGTCCTAAGCCTGGCACACTATCTCATGGCCACAGCTCCTTTGAGGCTCCTGGGAAATACTAGACCATTAAGCACATTGGTTTATGTCCAAGGAAAGGAGTGTCACTTAGCCTCAATTCCTTGTGCTATAAATTTTATTCTTACTTAAGTGGACTTTGTTCCCCATTTAATCATTGCCGTGTATCTCCAGGCTGGGTGCTGCAGGACGCACAGCTCTTTGGAGAATCGGGTCCTGAATTAGCCATTAACTATTGAACTAGAAAGCTAGTTACACTTCAAAACTCAGGCACTGATGATGACACATCTCAACGCATTACCAGAACAGACATTCATATTCCCCTTTACAGGGCAGGAATATAAAGCACACAATACTGCACGCCAGCTACAGGGTCTCCTACTCAAGGGATAACTCCTGTCTGCTGATGTTTCTCTCTGCCTGATTATATCTGTCAGCCTACACGCCTTCCTTCATAACCAGAAGAATGTTAAATGTCTTGGCTATGCTTCCTGCAAAGGACTTAGCAGCAGATTCAAAGACTTTAGCATAAACTTGAGCCTGGTAAAGAGTTCTCAGGCACTGAACAGAGACACTAGCAGGTCTCACATTTTGCTACATGATCAGGCCAGTAGGCTACAAAACTCCAGAGCATTAACATACAAGGAAAGAGTAATAGGACTTCTCTGCAGGACTACCCCCCAACACAGGGAAACAGAGGTGTTTCCTCGCAAACCTGCAAGTTCTGGGAGCTGCTCCAATCCACTGAGGATGCCTTGGGCTGTTCCAAGTTGAATGAGCCTCCCTTGCCTGCTCCTGTTGTATTCTGTAACCTGGGTCTTGGTGTCCACCTTACCAGCATGTGGCTAAAGCAGAGCCCCTCAAAGAAGTGGTCTGGTCACTGCCTCCAAGCAGAGAGTGGATTGGATGCAGACGGGCCTTGGGGGGCAGCTAAGGGACAGCTTTGTGCACTCTCCCCAAATACACAAAGGAAGCTGCTGAAAGGTGAGCCGGCTTGAAACAGAGCCTGGAGTTCCTCAGTGCTCCCAGGGTCAGGCTGAACAGCTGTCTGAGTTACGCAATAAACAGCCAGTGCTTTGGGATGTGGAGTTGATGCTAATTATCAATGCAAAATAGCTGGGCAGTGGAAAGTGTCACTCTGCCCCTCAGTGACACTGAAGGTTGTGGTGTTTCTCTACAGTTTGGTGGGGTTTTATCTGATCCATTGCACAGGGCCGCAGAGAGCAGTGCTACATTGCCTCAGCAAGGGGTTAGCTGAGGGCAAGAGCTATGTGGAGCAGTAATGCTGCTGCATGGTGAACAGGGACATCAAGTCTATCTTGAGGCACAGGGTGGGCCTGGGGTTCCCCTTTGCCAGAGCTCTTGCCAAGCACAGTGCTCTCTCAACACTCTCTGTGCATCCCATTTAAAGGATTTTTCAGCACTTGGCCCAAATGGAGCAGCCTCAGGGTAGCTCCAAAATACGCTTTGTAACAGCCCCACCAAGAAGCTGCTCTGCAGGCTGGAGCAGCTGTAATATCCCAGCCACTCTCTGGGTCACTGCTGATCCTCAGGCATGGAGAAGGACAACATGCAGACCACTGTACCTGCCCTCCCCTACCTAGGGATCCCTCCAGCTAGTTCTGTTTTTCTGCTTCTTTGTCCTGCCAGAGAGGGACAACAGCAGCACTGCAGGCAGGAAGGTGAGGCTTGCTCATTGTGACCATTCCTGCTCCTGGTCCCAGTTACAGTCTCCCACTTACCAGAATGTGGTCAGGCACAGCATATTTTGCTATCTTGGAAGCCACTATGCTTTTGAGCTCTTCCTTGACACGGTCTATATGACCTGTCTGCTCCTTTAGCACTATGAAAGCAAAGGCACCTGGAAGACAAATGAGCAGAAGCCACATACCTCATATTAGATCCTGGCTGGCAAGACCAGGGATGCTCATTCGAATGCCAAGGCAGGTTTCAAATCATTCGTATGTGCAATCTAGGGACTGCCAAGAAAACCATAGATCCTGTTTACAAACGGGAGTCAGACTCCAGCCCTCGAATGATGGCCCAGCCTTGTCTTGGCACCTATGGACCAGACTGATCTCAGTGACGATGACAACTCAACATAAATTACCAAAGTGTCACTGGGATCAAAAGCTGGCCAATGCAAATCAGCTATTCCCATTCTGTTCAACGGACATCTCTGAGCACAATCCTTTTTAAGGAAGCTCTACCACATACATAAACACTATGTGTGAAAACAGTTTAGGGGAGTAATACCTGCACCCAGCTTAAGAACATGCAGTTATTTTCATGGCTGTCTTTGCCTCCTGGGGCTGCAACGCCAGTCAACCTAAGGATAACTGCCCTTGCATTCCCTAGGCACCTCCTAACACAGAGCCCAGGTTAGAAATTAAGGAAAGTGTATGTAGGTGTCATGTCAGGACACTGCTTTTCACATACCTTCTCCTTTGATCTTGTGTGGATACCCAATCACAGCTGTCTCAGGGACGTCAGGGTGATCAGCCTTCACAAAAAGTGAAACAAAAATACACAGAGCATAACAACTGCTTCAAGCCTTGCAGAGTTTGCACCAGTTGCTCTAGGAACAAAACACCTTGCCATATCTCACCCTCCCCTTGACAGACCCTGCACAACAGGAAAGCYGGATGCCGCTTTCCTACTGCATGGTCAGCTGGTGCCCACGGCCATGGCCACATCTCTGGGAGTAGCATTTACTCACTGGATTGGCCCTGCTTTTAAACACACAAGTAAGTACTCTTACATACACTGCTAAGCCCACTGCCCACCAAGCTGAATTTGCACCAGCTCGAAACCTGCCTTCTCTTTCTTTATCTGTGCTCTTGTGTGTGCACGGCTATGGTCCCAAGTGGTGACTGGCCATGGCCAAATCACAAGCAAAACCAGTCCTGCATTGCTCTGTGCCACAGGGAACTGTTGCCAGCAGAGCAAAAGTGAAGCTGCCAACATCACAGTCCACATTTGACTGGTGTTTATAAGTGCCCAAAGCACACCAGAAGCCAGAAAGAATCGGGCCTCTTCAGCTTCCCAGAAGGGGGGAAGGGTTGTTTTGCCGAATGCATATTTTTATTATTATACTACACAACAGTGATTTATTCTGTCACACTTCAGAGTTTAATTTAACATTCTTCTGCAGTAAGAAGACAATTTGTGTACAGACCAGAAGAAATCGCACATCTGAATCCCACACCAAAAACTGGACTATGCTATCTTAAATYAGATTAAAATATGAAAGAAAACATTGCAGAGCAATCTAAGCATATAAATATATTTGCATATACACATGCATACACATACACAGAGTGGGAGAGGAACTGGATCCCGTATCTACAATCAGAAACCCACACAAACAAAAAATTTACTCACAGAGGAGACAGTAGGATCCTGCGTGCTATGCAAACACAGCTCAGGTTTATCAAATGTTACATTTAAGTGCCATTTGCAGGCAAGGCACATAATATAGAAATAAATATTCAGGTCAAGCTTTGAAGATAAATACTCTGAGGACTTGTTGTTTTCAATTCCCTGAGCTAGTATTATTTTCTCTCAAAATGACAGGCTAGCTTTGCAGCTGACACGAATCAACGTTGCTTCATATTTAACACTGCTGAGTTCTCAGGCATACTCAGCTAGTTCAGATGAGCAAGAACTACAGATTTGGGAAGGAGAGGTTAGGTGTTAGCAGAAGGTAAGGAACAAACTGGAGAGACAATCCCTTACGGAGACTCCACCAGCATCCAGAATTACAACTGCAACAGTACAACGTCACTGAGAGGAAACACAGCTCCGACAGTTCGACTGCAGGGACTGCCCACAGTGTGACTGCTCTCTCACTTGCCCATTCGTCATCTCCTTAATAAGGGTGCTGTTTCCTTTTTCACATTTGCTATTCATTATGCATCAAGCTGCTGTGTGTATGCAGGGAGAGGGGTTTGAAGGCAACAGACCCTGCACTTGTTTAAATTCATAAAGCTTCTTTCAAGGGGCCACCCTGCCCCACAGATATGCCCTGTCAAGGGACCTCTACCTGCTCAGAACTTACCATTGCATCTTCTATCTCTGCTGTCCCGAGCCTGTGTCCGCTGATGTTAATGACATCATCCATGCGCCCCGTTATTTGGTAATAGCCTTTCTTGGTCCTGTAAGCACCATCCCCTGTGAAGTAGTAACCTACAGCAAAGACACGTGGGTGGTCAGCAGCAAGAAGTGTGCCAGCCTATTGCTTTGGGCTCTGATGCAGAACAGACTATGCTCTAGGATGGCGAGTAGGGTAGGGTGGATCAGGCAGCTCGCAGGGACTCCCACGCTTACAGCTGCGTGACCTGCCACACATCATTTCCCACTTCCCTCTGCCATCCCCAACCTTTGTCTGCCTAGGCTGTGCTGCCTCCTAGTAAGCACCTGAGCGCACCAAGACAGTGGAGGTCAGATCTCTGCCAAGACAGGCAAAATCACTGTAGGCAATCAGCAGCAAACAGTGGCTGATGTTCCCTGTAGTAAAACCAAGTCCAGCAACACAACACAGTGATGCTTTGTTGGATTTACAAAACCAAGGGGGGCTCTCTGATCTCCCTAGGCTTTAGATGCCTACAGCTGCACAGCAACTGTGCGCTCAGGCCTGGTGCATACAGCTCTAAGATAAAACCACTTCAAATGCCATCTGCCACCATGCCATAGGCTATTGGTCAAACTCAGGTCTGCTGCTAGCTACAGCTCAGCACTCACAGAGAACTAAAACTGTTCAGCTGAAAGGGAGCAGTTCTGTTACATTTTGTACATGGGAACACCACCAATTTTTTTAATCACTTACACTGGGACTGATGAAAAGCCATTTTCCCTCCTGGCTAACAAAGATTCATATCCCAGATGAGTGTCCCTCTCCAGCATATGAGCATGGCAGAAACACTGCTATCAGATTAGCTGAAAAAAAACCCAAACCCATGATAAGCATGGTGTTTGGAGAGTCTAAAACTTTTGATGAAACTGAAAAAGACCCAGTGGTTCCAGGAAACTCCAGTGTCACTGAGGACACATCTGGTGACACAGATTGTGTTGGCTCTTCATCAAAGCCATGTCTGCATCTGAACTGTTCCTGTGGCACTTCTGAGCGGCAGCAGCCAGCTAGTGCGGYGAAATCTGAAGGTGGTTCTTGCCAGGACCCATTATTGGCCAACTCATGGACTCTCAGTCATGCCTCCTGCCCTTCCAAATCAGTTAAACAACTGTCAACTAAATACCAACAAGATTTCAGATGCGAACATGTAGTGAGTAATAAGGGACTATGGGCTCATTCAATTTCTTCTACTAGTTTCCCATTCTTATTTTCCAACCCTTTTTGTACAACTTACAGGATTGTCTCTCTAATTCTTGTCTACCTTGTAGCTTTCAAATCCCTTTCAATTGCTCCCCTGAGTGTCCAATCTCATACAAAAAGTGCTTCCCTGCCACTTCTAGTTACTTGCCAGATACAAGTTGACCATGTTTTAAAAAAGGAAGGATGTAACACAGCCTGTGACAGCAACGGTGAGATTCAGTGATGTAGGAGGTACTTTCCCATCCAATATGCCTATTTCCAAGTGAGACACAAATGGCCCCAAAGAAAAGGTATTTGGACTTTAAAATTTGGGCATTAAAAAGTTCTAAAATATACATTCCCTTCTGACATCTAGAAAGGTCAACACTATCTAAGACCATTAGTGCATGCTTGCAAGACATGACACACAACCCCAAGGAACCAAGATCTGGCTGGTACAGAAATATCACAAAGTGCTGCTGAAAATATTCAGTGTGCTTATACTGCAGTGCAAACTGCCTTCCCTTGGCACTTTCCTTACCTGGGTAGGCTTTGAAATAGGCATCAACAAATCGCTGGTCATCTCCATAGATTGTTCTTGCCATGCCAGGCCATGGCTGGGCAATGCAGAGCGCACCGGACACGTCATTGCCCTCTATAACCTTTCCCTGCAGGTTCAAGCACAGGAAGGATGATCAGGTGAACAAAATAGGAATAGTAAGTGCTTCTGTGTCATTGATCTGGCAAGAGTCACCCTGTTGCTCACTGGAGACTGCCAGTGGAGGGCCACAGGTGGAGAAAATGAATCTGCTCATGGAGCTACTACGCACTGTCTGTATCATGCCTTCCTCACCCCTTGAGGCCAGCAGCACAGCAGATAAGACAGYTGTAAGACTAAAAGAAAAGTGAGTCCTGTGATTCTCCAGAGGGCAATGACAGCAAAGATGACAGCAAAGATGTGCCGAGCAGCCAGAGGATGCCTGGGATGAGGCTAACAGGGAAATGCCTGGACCCCTGCCTTCCACTTTCACTTTTGTTAACTGCCACATTCCCTTACCAAACTGTATACGGAGATTACATGCTTTACTGTTTAACAGGGCTCTGGAGTGCAGGTGGGGATTGCTCGGCACAGCTTCACAGACTATCACCAGTTTTCTCACAGACACGCACAGTTGCAGGGCCTCATGCCTTTCATTTTCCTTGGAAACTCCACCAGTCCCGTTGGCTGCTCCAGTTTTGCCATGTCACTGGATGTTGCATGCACTGCTCCAACTGTTCAGCTCCCTGGTTCCCAGGAGCTGTGTGACTTCTGACTGCTCTCATAAATGGAGGCAGCAGCTCTTAATCAGAAGCAGTGTAAGACCATAAAAGTGGTGCTGAAAATGCAAACACTCCTCTAGAGATTTGCAGACAGCTTGCACTGCCCAGTTGGCAATCTGTATGGACATTTGAGATATGCTCAATATATAAATTGCTCATCTATTCTACCATTTTAATGGAGGAACAAACATCCTTCTGGATCCTGTTCCTCCACCATCAGAAAGGTGATTAAGGCAGAAACACACAGCAGCTTCTCTTTTGGCCACCCAGCACAGCCTCAACTCACATTCTCATCCATCAGCACGGGCACAATCCCGAAGAAAGGTCTCATAGCCATAGCCGGAACGATCTCAGCTTTCTCCTCTGAAGGCCGTGGGGCAATGCAGATGCCACCAGTTTCTGGAAGAATAATGAAAAACAAAATATTTGGGGTCCATCCAATGCTGCACGAAAGCAAACGCCAGCTCTTCTTAGTTAAAGAAGAGAATACCAAAGCCACCTTGCAATAAAAAGCCACTGGGAAGGAACTATGCAACACCAAGTAGCACAGCTATCTGAAAGCAGCACAGACCTGATAAACCAAGAGCTTTTTGTGAATACAGGAAAGGCTTAAACATAGAAAAACGTCTGGCAAGCCAGGATGACACCACCAAGACCTGTTCTATCTACAGGGGACATTGCAGCAGATAGAGAGCAGAGACCTGCAGGCAGGTCCCCGCCTTGGTGAGCTCAGATCAAGAGCTACTCCTACTCCCTGTTTGCATGATGCATCATTCAGTGCTGGCTGCAAAAATTGCTGCCCCCTGTGTACATCGGTGACAAACCACAGAGCGTGGCCAAGCAGACGCTTCAGGGGAAGAGCAGCTCCCCATGCCCCAGAGCATTAGGATCGCTGACGTCCAGCTCAGCTCTCCAAAGGCTCAGAGGAGAGCAGTACATGGGCTACAGCGGCTGGCTTTGCACCAGACAGCGTGTGGACCCTGCAGCAGCAGCCACAACATGCGCGTTCAAGAGCCTTCGCACAGTCCTGTCTGTGGCAAATCAATCAGGCACAGTGAAGACCCCATTTGATTCAGCCCATGTGCTCTGTTCCCTACAGCTGGCCCTAAGTCGGCTCACAGATAAACCCAGGTACCAACCAGCAACGAATACAGGCAGCTCTAACGCATACTTACACCCTTGCAGGTCCTTCTCACACTAACAGGGCTGCCTGGTGGCAGGGGCGGTACTCGCCAGCCCCGTTTCCTACCCTAGAAGTGATTTTACAGGGAAAGTATAAGCATGTCAGGCGATTTATCTCCCGGTGCTGTTTTTACAGCTGTCTAACGTTAGCATGAAAAGCATTTCAGGAGTCTGAATTACTTTACTATTACATTATTACAGAGTATGAGATTAACCCACCCCTTACAGGCAGGTTGAGCTTATCTTCTATTCAAAATTGAACCTTTTAATCATCCTTTTTCATTCCTGCTGGGATGAACATTAAATCAGATTCCAACCTTAATCAGGTCTTTTCTATTCTAAAACTAATTCAGAAACACAAGAGAGAAACAAAAACAAAGGAGCATTAGGCTTCTAAAAATACAGCTCTATAAATAAAGGTATGTTCTGCCACTTCGAGAGTACATTCCTCTACCGTCTTTGCTGAGGTTGTGAAAACTGAAACCAGGGGTTGGAAAGGCTGAATTTGACCCTGAAAATTTGCATCCAGCTGCCCTGACGTARCTATGAGGAAGGGTCTCTTTGAGGAACCCTAAGCTTCAGACCTGCAGAAAATAGTTTCACATGTGACTTACACATAAAATTATTTCACATTTCATTGATGGGCATGCATCCACTTCACATGTTTCTGTTTATTTTGAAAGGGTCATCTTGAATTTTTTCAGAAAAAGAAAAAAGCACCCCAGACACCCGCTGTTCTCTGTTTGCACAGACAAAATCTGCATCAGAGCAGGGAACCTGATTAAACTAATGGTTGCTCTTCCTAAGCCAGTACTCATTCTGAATACAGCACTGCAAGCTATGTTTCAACACGGGTTTTGCCACATCCTACACATCCTGCAGCCAGCTGCACATAGGGCAGTAAAGTCACATTCCAGAGGGAGCTGCATGGTGGTAAGGGTGCTTTAAAAATTATTTGCATGGTAAAGACCTATTTTTAACCGGTTTAAAAGCACCAATTTTAGCCACTGATGGATGACAGCTAGCAAGGCTTCTAGGCTCTACTGTGCCCTTATGAAGTCTGTCCCTTTAGAGGCAGAGCTGGCAGAAGAAAAGAYGTGCTTCCACGTTACCTGTGCCCATGCTGTCACCGTAGTGCAAATCCAGGCTTTAAGCAAGGACAGCGGAGTCTGAGCAGAGAAGGTGATGCATCGAAACAGGCTCCCCTCTGCCATGGGTAAATCACCTCTGGTAGCAGAGTGGAGCATGTACTCTCTGCCACCGTTGTCTTCACCACCACAGACAGATTGGACTGACTACTTTGGGGGGAATCCATCTCAGAAGCACCAGCCCAGTCTAAATCGCTGTAAGATGATGCCAACAACAAAAGCTTCCAGGGCCTGTTCGGAGATGTCTTTCAAAACCAGCTTTTGTTCACAGCTGCATACAACAGCTGTACTTTTTTTATAAAACCAAAGACAAAAGTAAAAATACCTAGTGTCTCTTCTGCACTGTGAAGAACTACACCTGAAACTCAAACACAGCTTTGATTCTATTACTGTCAATCACAGCACAGCAGTACCTAATATTTTAACAGTAAGAGCTATAGGATTTTTCCATCTCTCTCACCTGCACATACCACACTACTTAAATTGCTTCTCGTAATTGCTATCTCACTCATTTGCTCATCCAAAGACTTTCAAGTGGATTCTTAAATCACCATTTGCTGATCTTTACACCTACCAGGCTTTATTAGCTGGCAACACGTTGCTGCTTCRGAGAGCAACATACCATAGAGGACACTGCATACAACAGTACAATTAACAAGCTATACTGAAATTGTCTACGAGAGGTGACACTGCAGGACCACAACCAGCATCCATCAAACTGTTTCTATGATCTCTTTCCACGCTCCCTTTACATTCAAATGGTGTATATAATGTTTCCAAGATTAATTTGGCTTCCTCTTTATTGGAAGCATCAACTATGGAGAAAGATTGATTCTACTTTCTAACAAAATCAATTTCATTAATATTTATCATTATATTATGCTTCCAGGAGCTGGTAACTGTTTACCTGCAAAACTATGCCTGGTTCAAGGTAAGATCAAGCACTCTGAACTTACAGACTGTCCAGCAAATGGTCTTTAACCTCTCACCTGACAGTTGTTGCTTCAAAAACCCAGGAGAAATACAGTTTAATATAAGATCTAACCCTGTACTTCAGAGGAAATAGGGGACGTTGCATGCACCAGTTAACTGAAGACAAACTAAAACAAAAAAATGTTAGGGCAAAAAAAGATTCTTCTCAATTCTGTCACTGTACAGTAATCAACTGCTTCTCCATGGTATTTTATTTCAGAGCAGTGAGGAGGAAAGCATATAGCACCTAGCCAGTCAGCTTTCCTTCTGCTCAGCATGTGAGAACCCAGATGGTTTAAGAGATCRGTAATTGAAGTAGATAGTAGTTAATATTGCTGCTCTGAATTCTGAGGTTGTTTTATTTCAAATCTGAAAATAAAAACAGCCTGCAAGTCTGGTCTGGATTAAATGGAACTTGGTTGTGTGCCAGAAGCTAATTCATCACATTGAGATGGGCCACAGGGATCCTGAAGAGAGAGCCTGCTAGCAGGAATAAGGATGAGATCAGGCACAGCTTGACTGGAAAGGGAATGAGTATTCTGCCCAATGGCAGCTAGAAATTTAAGAGCAGGGACAGCTTTTTTTCAGCAGAGGCAGAATGCCAGCAGCTGTGCTGTGTCCTTTAAGCCCATGGCTCCATGGCAAACGGTGTGGTTCACAACTTGAGAAGGACATATTGCAAGACACCTTTAGCAACTCTTGAATGTTGGTGCCCAGAAGAGAGGATCAGGTGCTGAGGTGGCCGGGAAGGAGCTGCAGGACTCCTTCAAGTGCAGGGCCCCATCAGGCAGCACAGCCCCAGCTGAAGTGCAGCACTGTGGCCTCTCTCTGCTGCTGACCAGGGAGGGCAGGAGGCAGGGACCAGCTCTGCTCCAACTGGACAGGGATCTGTGAGACCCAGTCACTCTGTCCAGCAGGTTGTAAATGGAAAACAAGCCTTAACTGAAGCACACAGCTAGGCCAAGCATGTTGCCAAAACAGAAGCACACTCCTTTTTGAGGCATCAAAAGGCCAGGGCCAAAGCAACTACAGCATACTACTTCTGGGAGAAGCTCCTCCCAGGCAGCCCTGCTGGGTGGCAGCCACTGTCCCCTACCCACCTGATGCACAGCCAGCAAGCCTCCACTCACTCCTTTCCAATTCCGCCAGAGCAGTTGCATTAGGTCCCTTTGACTACACCACTTAGTTTTCCATCCTCCTCTGACCATTCCCAGGAAGGGAACAAAGCACAGCTAAGTACAGATTGTGGCTATATGGTGCTATAAATGCCTTTTTATGATAAGACCGTATCAAAGTCAGTACAGTTGGATAAATAATTGAAAATGAGGTTTCCAATTCAAGTTGCCAGCTCCCAGCTTTGCCCAGAAATTCAATCTCTGCCTCCTGTTTCTAGAACCAATTGAGATTTTCCAGCATTCAAAATATCAAAGAAAAAAAAAAAACAACATTGCTATTGCTTTTATATGCTGTTACATTGCTATTATGTGCTGAAACTCCCAAGTGACTTTCAAAAGCTGATCAAAATGCCAGGAGTTTTTTTTTTTTGACAGGCTCGTTGGATCAAATTGAAATGCATTAATTCTTCCTACCCACCAGCAACCCATTAACGGTCAGGGCCCTCCACGCTCCCCGAAGGATGCCTTTTACCTGTCTGCCACCATGTGTCCACGAGGGTGCAGCGCCCTTCTCCCACCACGTGGTAGAACCAGTGCCAAGCTTCGTGGTTGATGGGCTCTCCCACTAGACCAAAATAAGAAAGGAAGCAGCCTGAGACTCAGGGGGTTGCAGGCAGTTCATTCTCCCTTTTGGTGCACAACACGCTGAATGCTTGATCTTTGCGTAGAGTGCTTACAGCATTTTTGCTGGGATGTGGCAAAGGACTGCAATGCACTCATGTAACTGAGGACTGACTTTTTCCAGAAAGACCAAAAGGTAAGCAATAAATGTCACTGAAAGTAACTAATCAATGCAGGTCATGTATAAGAACCTCTAGAATCCTAAATAATGCAGGAAAATGCTGCTTGGGTCTCCTAAGCCAGTAAAATTCAAAGTGATGTCATTTACCAGTGGATAAATCTTTTTAGCAAAGAATGCGATCCTGCAAAATGAGCTAGGAAACAGGCAATCACACTAAGGTTCAATGGCCCTGACTTCAGTTTGTTTCTCCTTCTGCTGAGAAAATATCTGAAAAGCCAGACAGGGAGCCTGCTTTATCATCTATTTTTAACCACATCCCATCTGGTCAGCCGAGCTCCTCTGGTACCTTCATTTTACCAGGTAGAACCCCCTGTCTTTTTCAGAAGAAGATTTCATGCCCCTTACCTGATCCCAAGGTCTTCAAGGAAGATCTGTCATATTTTTTCACCCACTCTTCTCCATAATTCAGCAGCAAGCGTATAGCCGTAGGTGCTCCATAAAACTGATTAATTTTCAACCTTTGTACCACTTCCCAGTAACGACCTGCAAGATCACAAACAGGCTTTTTATCTGTCTAGCACTGACATACCACCGCAAATGCTCAGCAGGAAGGTTAACAGCGAAAGCTAAAGCTGTGACTACTGTGAGTACAGAGCAAAACCAATGGCAACTTTTTTTTTTTCACCCTGGATGCACAGATGTTCCTGAATGTTGTAGACGTTCCAAAGAAATGGAGCTTACCTCCCCTGAGCAGGCAGGTCACACCGGACAGGTTTCTAAATCTCCTTTGTCACACTGCCATATCTAGCCAAACCTTTGCCCACCACTTCCTCACCTGGGTCAGGGTACACTGGAGTGCTTTCAAACAGGACAGAGGTGGCTCCATTGCAGAGTGGTCCATACACAACATAGCTATGTCCTGTGATCCAGCCAATGTCAGCCACACAGCCAAAAACATCGCCTTGCTGGTAGTCAAATACATACTGCAAAGATAAATGTAAGGCCAGCTGACTTTCTGTTGGCAGGCGCAAAGAGCTTAAAGGTAAGGTGCTGGACTGGACATCGGACTGGGAGCAAGAGAGCGCACAGGGCAAGTGGAGCCAGGCACACAGGACACAGCAACACAAAGGCCAGTCCAAGGTGAGGAAGCAAGTCAGAGGGACCAGTACCAGGGCTTCCAGGCTCCTGACTGCTTTTGTGAACATACAGGAGCATGGCTGTACCAGCAGCTGCTCAGACTGGAGCAACAAAGCTTACAGTCAAAGCTTGGAGCCCTGGATACCTAAGGTTGCCTACTCCAGGCAGTTCATGTGGGAGAGCTGACCCTGAACTTCAGGGCCTCAGAGGCTCAGACCCCTCACAAATATTAACAGGTTTCCATGAGAAAGCTGGAGAAACTGTTATGTGCCCATGAAACATTTTCTGAGAAATGTTCTTAGCTGCTCAGCTTCTCTATCAGTGTATCGCTTTCCAGATGCTCCCCTCTCCGTGCTCATCAAATTCAAGATAAAAATCTTGGAGAACTCATTATCTCATCTTGGTTATAGAAAATGCTTCCCACTGTAAATCTAACTCCTCTACCGTATGGTGAAGAGGTCCTGACTCACAAGGCAGAGTCAGCTTTATGTTTTAAATGAAAGAAAGTGGATGAGAACTAAAAGAAAACCCCATGAGTGTGTGACAACAGCGTCACATGTGAGTGCGCAAAGACCACAGAGGCCACACAGGTCAGCTGATCTCTCTACCTAGGAGAGCCAATTCGCACCTTACTTTTGCAAGTGCCTTTCCCACTCAGGCTCTGAAGTACCTCTAAAGGGACCGCAGCTGTATACAGTGCCTCCCTGCATGTCTGCACCAGGGTGCAGGATCATTCTGGACTAAGAAAGAAAGAGATGCCTTGGAGATTACACTGTCACTTAGAAAAGCTGACGTAACAAACACCCTTCATGCAGAGAAGTCTGACACTTGCACATTCAAATCTTCTAAAAATTCAACTGCGTCAGCCTAAAGAAAGAAGACCTCTGCCTGAACTATRTGTGATTACAGACAGGGTGATACCACTGAAGCCTGATGGAGATCTTTCACCGCAGTCCTCTCCACATTTCATTGTTACCTTTTCATATGCAGAGCTCAGACCAGAAGCTTCAAGAAGCAGTGCCTTGACTTTTTTTTTTCATGAGAAAGGGGGTTAAAACATTTAGCCTAGATCACATAGAAAAGCAGCACAAAGGTGCAACCACAGAGCATGAATGTAATTTTTGATCTTCAGACAAGTGCTATGCAAAGAGGTTGTTTTAAGAGTCCAGATCCTCTCTGAAATAAAAAAGGCCAGCATCCCACTGCAAAATACTACAGTAATATCCACATTACCAATGCCAGTAAGATACTTACCAGAATCTCCTCAGCTGCATCACTTTAATGTCTGCAAATTCTGGCCTGCAACACTAGCACATTTTAAATGCAAAAGTAGCAGCACTGCAGTTTCCTTCCTTTCATAACTCTAGGCTCTGGTTTGCATAGTATTATATTCCCCAGGAACAAATCCTAAAGATTAATTACATGCTCTCAGACATTTTTCAGTTTGTTTACACCCAATAAGCCAATTAATTGGGCAGCGAACACAGAATACAGCACCCCTCACCAGTCCAAGTCCCTCTCATTAGCACTGTCGGAAGGTAAGTGAACTCTTTCCAGAGGATGCAGCTGAGTTACCTTGTGCGTGAGAGCAGCATACAGCAGGTATCCAGCCTGGGTGTGAACGATTCCTTTAGGTTTCCCAGTGCTGCCCGAGGTATACAGCATGAAAAGCATGTCTTCGCTGTCCATGCTCTCTGGAGTGCATACAGAAGCTGCCTTGGCCATCTCCTAAGGAAAAAAAGGTGGTAATGACAGAAAGACTTTGGCTATATGGAGCCAACCAATACTCCATCTGTAAGCATGTCAGCAGTGTCCAGAGACGAGAACCACCGTTGCTGTTGCCCCCTCACAAAYGTCCATGGATGTATCATAGGTTATATGTGCTCACCTAGTGGAAAGGTTCCTGTGGACATATAGCACCTAGCCTTTCCACCAATACCTCTGCTAGGCGCAGAAGTCAAGGGGAATTGGCCAGATAAAATAACAACTCAGGAAAAAAATGGTAGGTCATAGCTTACATTTCGAGCCTTTGCAAGCTGCTGGTAGAAAACCAAAGTGTGACTGCACAACATGAACCACACTTGACAGCAGCAGCAAGGCTGACTGGATACTGTTTAGGACCTTCCTTTTCCTTTTAAAACTGCAGTGCTACAGTTAAACTGWGCATTCATCTCCCTTCCCTCGCCCCAGCAGTGGATGTCTGTCCTGTCCATTTGATCCTCAAATTCTAATTGCTTCTGCCCATGAGAAGGAGAGTGCTTTACTGTCCTGCCTCTGTCACCCTCCTCATACTCCACTGTTTGGCCAGATGGGTGAGATCCTCTCCTCACCTCTATGGTCAGAACCACGGGAGGGAAGGATGCAATGTCCTCCTAGGCCAGAGCAAACTTTTGGTCCAGCTTGAGTGCCCAGTCCAGCAGAGGAAGGGGAAATAATGTGCTTTGAAAGAGATGCTTGTGGTCACTGAACTTTGTAGCAGCAGAGGGCTTGTCTGCCCAGATTGCAGATTTTTCAGGATGAGGTTGAACATTTTTCTTATCCATGTACAAACTTGCAATAATCACTGTGTGTTCCAGATGCTCAACATATGGCTGTAAAAAAAGCACAGCTGGCTTGCTTCTCTCAAGCTCTGTACTGTCCTAGATGAATAATGATTCCTGCAAGGGTTATTAGGTGGCTCTTTGAAGGCATTTCTAGGTACTGCCTTTTTACAAGTATACACTGTAAACACGCTGTATTTACAAGTGAACACTACCAATGGCAGGTCCAGTTGTTTAAGTGTCTGACAAACAAAGCTTAATAAAATATGAAGAGTTGATAAGGTCAGGTGTAATTCTTAGCCTTTGAGTTACAGCACTCCTCCTCATCTCAGGTATTTATTGTGACATTTCAGCACTGCCAATTCAGGCTGACTTGCCAGTTTTTGAAACTAAGATGGAGTTCTCATATGCTCCATTACAACATGAGCTTAAATTTTGCAGTAAGCCATTGCACAAGAGCTGGAAAGCACAACTGCTGTAAAGATCAGTAATGACAGAGTTAACAGCATTAATGGTTTATTTCTTGTTATATTTCAGACCCTACAACTGACAATGGGCTGAGCTCAGCTCTTGGATCACCAAAGCACCTCAGGCTCTTTGCAGACTAAGGAAAATCATCAGTATGTGCTTTGTGGAGTAAGAAGGAGTAAGACAATTTCCAGATAAAACCTGCCTTCTCTGTTTAACTTACCCTAGTAGTTGCTCCTATCTCATRTGACAGGACACGGACTCCTGAGTAATTATCTTGGCTGCAGATGGGTAATTTCCAGGCATTATTACGATGAGTAGTTTCTGTTTACTGCTGCCGGCAAACTGATAAAACTATTTCTGCATTAGGCTGCAGTCCCATGCGTACCAGCTAAACACATTAAAATGACTGCTGTTTTGCTCCCCAGGAAGCACAGGTTCTAAATATTCCCAAGCCATCACTGTCCTCCCATCATGGGGTAACCACGACACTGTCCATAGGCTATATTAAGCCTCTCCAGGAACTTGATTATTTCTGCRCTGCCTTTCAACAGTGTACAGTCTGAGAGTGCATATGACAAACCGTAACAGAGTGCCTGAACACAGTATAACAACAGCAATGGTATCAGTGCACTCTGGGTCTCAGGAAACACTCCTTCCCTAAATCTCAGCACTGTTTGCAAGACTACTAAAATGGAGCAGCACACCCCCTGCCCATGCTGAGATGAATCAGACATAGATTGAGCTGCTTCGACTCACAATCCTAGCAGACTGTAAATATAGGCAATCCATCTGAGGATGAAGATCCAGATGCCATAAGGGGCATCTCCTTTTCATCTGCAGAACTCAGGTCCAAAAGGCACAGATAGAGAGAAAGATGATCTAGCCAACACTCAGACCTAACAGAGTACCAGTCGGCATCTGCAGAGCTACATGACTGCAGGGACGTACAGATGCTGTCACTGCAACACAGCTGTATCTGGGGGTACTGTGGCAGCACGGGAAGAGCAGCACAAACTGAAAACCTGCTCCAGAGGCAGCATAAAGGCCAGTCATCACTGGCAGGTCTGGTGCGGCTACACTAAAGGGCCACTCTGCAGTGCAGCGGTTGCTTCATAGGCTTTTAGCTCAGCACACATACACAAGGGAAGTATGGAGACTGCCTGATCTTCCTTGGCTGCCGATTCCCAGGGTAGCCTACAGCAGATCAAAGACCAAAGCCAAATACCAGAGTGTGCATGATCTACACATTCAGCAAGACTCTCACACATACGTGTTCTGAACAGCCCTGCATCAGGTCTCTCAGAGATGTCTGTGTTAGCTGGTCCCTACATTTATTAGTGCACCATATTTCTCTCCCCCAGCACAGAAAACATCACATACTTCAAGAAACATCAGGGGAAACAGGCAAGGTTTACCAACACCAACATACCTCCTCAAGGGGAATATCACGGTCACCCATCTGGACTTTGTTATCTGTCCTCTGAGCCACAAAGACGTGTTTGATGCTTGGACAGTTCTTCACAGCTTCATCCACAGTTTTCTTCAGCTCTATGATTCGGCCTCCCCTGACTCCCTGGTTGTAGGTGATAACTGCTTTGCATCCAGCTAAAAAGAGAAAGAATTAGCAGACATACCAGCCTGTCTTCCAGGCTAGTATGTGCACCCTGCTTTCATTACTTTTGGGGATGATGTATAGGACAACACGTGTGACAAATACTCAGAACTTCTATCAATCAAAAACAGTCAGTGTCACTGATGAAAACACTTTAAAACCTGAGACCCACAGAGATTAGGGATAGCTGGAACCTCCACAGGTTATCTAGTCCATCTCCCCCACCCCAAGGCAGGGTCCACTCCAGCTAAACCATTTCTGACAGCTGTCAGTCCAATCTTCCTAAAACACTCAAATGGTAGCTACTCTACGCTCTCCCCACCAGTCCACTCCAATGCCTATCATGAACATGAGAAAGTCTTTCCCAATGTCTAGCCTAAGTATCACACACTGCAATTCAAATGCCTCCACTCCTGCCTAGCAAAGCTGACATGCGGAACAGTTTCTTCCCAGTTACCTGTGTTATAGCRAATACTGCTGCTTTAGCCTAACAGCTCACGCACTGCAACCAGTGCAAGACTTCCTACGACCTTAGTGAACAAGCACCTTTGCCCCTCTCTCATCCTCTCTCTGGGGCTGCATATAAGTGTCCATTGCAAACTGAAGTGAACAGCACCAAACTCAGCAGCCTCTCGGAGGCGTTACCCTGCTCTGAGATACCTGCAGCCTTCTGAAACTCACCTGTACCTTGAGGGGAAACCTCCTGGAAGCCACAGCACACAGCAGCACTCTGGCAGAGCACTTCAAATTGTACCACACTACGTTATTACAGAGCTGTGGCTGCAGAGAAATGGCTCTTTAGCCCATCACCTCCACACAAGTGGCCAAAAGTGAGGGATGACTAAAACATGTACTTGCTCTCTATAGATTAACTCTACTAAAGCAGAAAAAAAGGCATGAAAATTGCTGTAAGACTTATTCCCTCACACTAGCCATAAAGAAACTGATTGACTGCTAGGACATGAGCCACTTGTTATTTTGTTCTTCTGCTGGTATTTTTAGCACTACTTTTTACCTAATCACACTACAAGTGCTTTGGGCTAAGAACAGCTCTGTCTGTTGGTACAACGGCTAACAGAGCAGGGGCAGGCTGCCAACACTTCCAGGGCTATACATAAATCACAGTATCACAATCGAGACTGCAGAATTAGCACTGTGCAGGAGTTTCAAAGAAACACTGTGATTATAGCGCGAAAGAACAAATCAGGCCCCATTCCTAAGCTTTGGTTTTCCCTCCAGCTTCACTGCTGTCTGGCCAGTAACCCAGTGCAGACTGAATGTTAAGCAATTTATAAAGTATTCTAAGGCCAGAGGATACTGCATCTGCCGCTAAGGAAAAGGCTCTTCACAGTACTTTGCAAAGGAGAGTGAACTGTCCCGCCAGCTGAGAATGAACCTTTTCTTTTTCTGCCAAGAAAACACAGAATTGGGATATGTTTTGGAGCACTGTCCAGAGGGGTTTGTTCCCTGGTCTGCATCTACTTACAGTCCATGATCCTCCCAGCTAAGGACTCCGCGCTGAATCCAGCGAAGACCACAGTGTGAATGGCACCAATCCTGGCGCAAGCCAGCATGGCTGCCACAGACAAGGGAGACACGGACATATAGATGGCCACCTTGTCCCCTTTCTGTATCCCATATTTCTTCAGGGTGTTGGCAAGACGGCAAGTCAGATCCAGAAGTTCCCTGCAGCACAGAAGCAACGTTGTCATGTGACCGCACAACCTGTTTTACGCGGGGGAGGAAAAAAAGG
Source organism: Phoebastria nigripes (assembly GCA_035582835.1). Lineage (NCBI taxonomy): Eukaryota > Metazoa > Chordata > Aves > Procellariiformes > Diomedeidae > Phoebastria > Phoebastria nigripes. Next base: position 132,357 of record JAYKAV010000121.1, read on the forward strand.
ATGATCTTGAACCGAGCAAGGCACCACGATCACCTCTGGACCTTGTCATCTCAGCATTATAGGGTACGCCAGCTTTTGCATCATAAAGAAGGGTGGCCTGGGGTGTGGTGAGAGCCAGACTGCATTGGGGAGAGAAGAAAAGGGGGGCAGAGAGCCACGCTTGCTGCAGAAGGACGAGCGAGCAAGAGCCGCAGGCGCTGCCCAGAGCTGCCGGGCTCTGGTGTGGGTAGAGCAGCCAGCAAGCCAGTGGCTGTCCTGCTGCCTCCAGAAGTCGGTGTCCATTTTAGCCATCCTTGATGCCTTTTTTACCTATGAGGCTCAGTCAGAAGCTACTGGGAACACATGTGGGATAAACACAAGATGAAGTGGAAGTGTTGCCCAAAGACTCCCAGCACAGTTTATGTTGGGGAACTGCTGGAAGTGCTTCACAACTAGTAGCTTCTCTTTAAATTGCAGGGGTAAACAATTTAACATTTGCATGCATAAGGAAGAAAAGGAGAAGTCCCAAGACACTTGTGAGTGGCAGATTTTAGACTCTCATCAAAGCCAGATCACCTGCAGCCCAAATTCCTCTGTTGTCACTTCACCCTGCCGTGCCGCAGAGCACAACAGCCTCACAGAACAGAGATACTGCTCCAAGTAAAACCACAGCCACTCTTGCATAGAGAAACTTGGGAACACCGAGAACAGGAACAAAGGTTCTTTTCATAGGGCTTGCCACTGCAACGTGCTGACTTAATAGCAGAAACGTTCCTCTAAAGAATGAAAAAGCAGTTTGTGGGCAAGGACTTGCACATACACTTATTCTGACGCCTGCACGGGGGATAACACAATTGCAGGCATGCCTGGGACCAAGGTGCTGTCATGAACCGAACAGCTCTGCGTGCCTGCAGTGGAAGGGCTTTGAGAAGATGACAGATAAGTACCAGGTGAGGAGTGGTCTCACGCCCAGGAAGGGGGTGACCCTCACGAGGGGCAGCAGAGCACCCCTTACTGGTGCCAATCATCAGCTCAGAGGAGAAGACTTGCAGAGACCGCCAGGAATTAAAATTGTCCTCTGGGTTCAGGAACTCACTGAGTACTGAGGCCCAGAGGAGAGAGACATTTTCTACTCCCTAGCACACTCATCTTCAACCTGTCACCTGTGAACCCTTAGGGGTCTGTAAGCTATGCCACCAGGGACTCCAAAAACTGTTAACAAACAAATGAATTTTGGGGGTCTGCATTCCATGTTAAGCTGTGAAGCATGAATCTACCAATGTATCCTTATCTCCCAGATAAGGCCATAGCTGTGAAAAAAACAAACAAACGAACAAAACCAGTTTTCAGCTGGTGGCTAAGCTGTAAAGAAAATTAAATGTTGTTTCTGGTCCATCAAAAATTGTTTCGTTTCTTTTTTTAAACCAATGCAAGTTGGAAATAGGCAAAGCCCAAGTGCTCCACTTTGGAAATGTCATAACAAAACCATGGGCTGAGAATAACTTGGCATCTTACTTCTTTAGGATAAAACTCCACCTGCACTGTGAGGGCAGTGAAGCGACACAGCCATAAAGAAAGTATGAAGACAGGTACAATGATGGCTGGAGGGATACCACTTCCCTGCCATGCTTTGGAAGATATGGAAAACGAGCCTCGAATCCCAGCCACAGCACTTTGTGTTGTTTATTTTAAGACTATTCCTGTAACATCAAGTAAATAGACCACTCCTGAAGCACAGGAACTCAGAGAGGTGGCCAGTTGTGCCCAGTGCCTGCTCTCTGGCAGTAGCTGGCAACAGCTGCCACCGCAGAGAGACCGCAACCCTGCAGAAAGCAGATATGGAGCGGCTTTAGCCCGGACTGAATTTCCTCCTAATCCCTTACAGCTACAGATCAGCCTAAACTCTAAAGCACAACATTCAATACCTCTTCCCAAGCGCTCCGTGACCACGCACGTTCCTGCCATCTACATAAGTGCACAGTCTGTGAGATGTATTATTTTGCTTACTTTTACAAAGTTCATGAACTGAGCGACTCCGTGCAATAATGAATTCCCACCCAACGTTTGTTTTTGTGCCTTGTCCTAAAAAGTCACATTCTCTGGTCTAGAATTCATCCGATGCTGCATTAGAGAAAAATCTCAATGTGGATAAATACTAAAGAGCCAAAACAAAACTAAGCTGCTCAACTGCAAAGCACAGGAAGTGAAACAAGCCCCAGACAGGCAGTTGTGAGAAAGCAAAATAAAAACCACTTATCTGCAATGGAAAATACCCAAATGCTTTCAGAGCTGTAGCCTCTTTCTCCTGAACAGAAATGCCAGAAGAGCTCTGGCTAGGGCGTCCTTTCTGAGCAACTCCGTGGTTCGCTTGCTTATTCAGGACTCGGTGACTGATGGCAGACCCTCTCATTTTTTATGACTAACCCCAATTTAACATTTGCTTCATGAGAGTGTGTGAGCAAGCTGATAGACAATAAGGACCAAGTCTTTACCCCTGGATCTATTCTCTTTGCCATCTCCTTTGTGCTCTGAAAGGCCGAGATAGGAAGGTCTTGGAGGTCCCTTGGCAGTGCAGGACGTGGGGGAACAGACACAAAGGCAAAGAGAAGGTGAAGCCAAGAACTCCAAGAAATCCACAAATCCCTGAGCATCAGGTGTGTCTTCTGGCTCCTGTAGCAGCAACTCAGGCTTCCCCTCCAGTTCAAGAAAGGGAGTTAGCAGAAATGCTGTGTCAGGAATCCTTCCCTTGACTCTCTCACTCCTTCACACACGTTTTGCTATCTAACAGACAGGCAGTTAGCACATGCCAGCAGGTTACACATTTCCAGTACTTAACCTAGACATGTCTCAGGGCGGAACGAGCACCCTGCAGGGTCGCTGCCCCGCAGAACTGGGTGGGACAGACCTAACTGAACGGAGCAGGAGGAAACCATGGCCATTACCCTCCCCACCTGCTACTGCTGCCAAGCTTGGTGTTGCAGTCCCTCCATCTCACAAGGTCAGAAGAGCCAAGAGCAATTCTGGCCTCAAGCCCAGCACTGCCCCACCTTTGGCACAGAGGCAATGCCATCGAACGCTGGCAGGCTGTGCACAGGGAAGGATCTGCCTCCCATCCACACCCAGGAGGTGTGTTGGTAGCAAGGCACATCTACTGAAAACATACACTGAACAGAGCTAGACGCTGTCACCCTGGAGCCAGTGAGACAGTGCAAAAGAAGGCATCTTCACTTAGCTTCTGCCTGCACTGAAACATGGGGTACAGAGGAAGGGTAGAGGAAGCAGAGGGTTAGAGTGAAAACGTCTACCCTGAAAGGGCTCAGCCATTGCCAGAGAAGGACAGAGGGTGGCCAGAGGCTCGGAGCAGATGTGCACCGCTTCTGCAAACCGCAAGAAGAGGGAGAAAGGCAAAAACCCGAGCAATGCTCGCAGCATTGCTGCCTGCCTGCACTCCAAAGGATTTCAGTGCAGCTGCCCAAGCAGATGGTGTGGAGCAGGGCACTACGCTCAGCAGAGGCAGGCAGGACAACCACCGGAGATGGACGAAGCCGCGGGGCACACAGAGGGTCCCAGGGTGCCCGGCTCCCTGTGCGCAAGCCGGGCAGACAACAGGAGGATCTCAGCAGAGCCACTGCAGGAGAAGGAAATGCACCGCAACAAAAGGAAGCGCCCAGCCCCTCCAGACAGAGACAGCCGAGAAACTGCAAAGTCAGTTCATGGCGCAACGGTCTGCAGATCCTCTGCAAAAGCAGATCGTAAGATCTGAGAGCAAATAAGAGAGCAAATCGGGCAGCAGAACGCCACTCCAGTGGGTAAAGTATCAGGGTGGAGCTGAGAAACAGGGAAGCAGCAACCAGTTGGACCCAGGAGGCAAGGCCATTTGCACAGGAGAAAGAACAGTATATATAGTATGTGCTTTTAAAACAAAGCAAATCAGGAAGGTGGTAGGCGCATTAATGAACATAGGCAGGGAAGGTGAAAAATTATGACACATGGAGGAGATTCTGGACTTGCATTCAGAAAATGTTATCTTTCAACTGAAAATGCGGACAAGTCCAACCCATTCACTGTACTGCAGGTGTGAGGGTAGATAGCTGCCGAACATGGATTTCACGTGAATTTACCCATCCCAACCCTGCACCTCCAAACCCAGAGGGAAGCACCGTCTTACTCGAATGACATGCCTGCTCACGGTGCAGGTGACACACTGACAGGCCTTAAACACCATGCACAAGAGCTCTGCGGAGAGCCAGCTCTCCCCCTGTGCCAGCAGGAAACGTGAGCAGGGAGAGGCTGGGTTGTACATAAATCCCCTCCTCCACGTTCATAATGACGACCCCATCGCAGAGCTGCTCTTGGGTTTGCTCTCCTGACTCGCAGCCCGCTGATTTCCGTCAGCTTTGGAGCAAGCCCTTCATGTAGCTGTTTCATGTCACGACCTGCTGGAAAACCATCTCCTTTCAGGGACAGAGCAGTCTGCTCCTGTTGTTTCCCTGCAACCCTGTAACACGGTACTGCCGTGGCAAGCAACATGCCACAGGCTTCATACTGAGTTTGCGAGGTCTCGGGAATGCAGCTTGTGATGCTCGCTCTGTCTGAGCTCTTCTTGACCTACCTGCAGCCTCGTTTCGCCTGGGTTAGCTGTAACAGCAATTCTTCTAATTGACCAGGTAACCATGGCTAATTTTTTTTTTATGCTTCTTTATCTTTTTATGCTACCCTCATGGGTTTACAACCCTAACATAATGAGGTAGTATAAAGAAATACAGGCCTGGTATGCTAAGAGGCCTTGAGAAGTGGAGGCACAGGACGTGGCGTGAAGGAGAACAGGCATGGGACGACAAGAGATGGAGCACAGGCTGGCACTGGCAGGCCCATGCTGCGAACAACCAGTAAAAGAAATGTGGACCTGACGCTGGACAAAAGTGGTGTCAGTGGTAACCAACAGGACCTCTTTCTTTCTTTTATAATGTATATTGTAATTATATAATTATAATTTATAATGTAATAATTAGATCTTGGCTAACAAGATTAGAATGTTAAGGGTTCCATTATACTAAGAATAAACTCTTGGCTCTCTCTATATAAGGTGTGCTTCCTTTTTGCCCATAAACAAGACTTTGAGCGTTAACGCTGTTCTCTTCTAGAGACTCATCACCCTTTATGCAGGCATCTCCTCGGCTATCACAGCATCACTTCTAAGCACAAGACCTGCAAGGCTGGCTCTCCAGCAGAGCCAGCAGATCACTGTTCAGGCCAGTACTTCTGTTTAATCTAACAGACGCAGCACTTCTCTCCCTATCTTTACAACATCTCTGCTCAGAAACTACTAGACTGTATTTCTCCCAGATTCCTCCCCAGATACAGTGGTGGCTGTGTTTCCAAAGCCCATCGCTCAATGTCTGGAACAACGACTCCTGTAAAACCCATCACCAACACATGGCATTTCTCTGACGCATTTTAGGGACGCCTGGCAGAAACATTTTTCCAAGAAGTCTGATGCTATTTTTCACCACAGCAAGACAGCCTGCAGCTTTCTAAACAAAGGAAGCCAGTTCTTTTTACATCCAAAAAAATCGCAGCAAGACCTTCTTTGGGAAGCAGCCTTTTGCAAAGCATTTCTAGACATTTTCCTAATATATTCAGTGCCGTATATGGGCTTTGACAGTGCCTGTTTAGGAGGCTCAGTACAAGCCATGTTCTCTGCTGTCTCAGCACTACAGCTGGGTTGAGTATTTCTTGCAGCGACCAGTTTATTTCCTGGAACCATAGTTTGCATCAGGCTGAAACTATTTGAAAATTCAGGTCAAATTCCCCAAACAGGTCAGTGTAAAAAAAAAAACCAAACCAACAAAAAAACCCAGATCTGGCCATCTCTCAGCCCAACACCCTCATATCTCACCTCCTAGCTGTTGCTCTACATGAATTACTGTGGGGCAGCAGAGTTCAAAGCCTGCCTCTGTACCTTGCGATCACAGCACCACGGGCACTGTCGTTTGAGATGTGGGTTCAAGTCCCCTGGGACACAGTAGGTCTTCACACCCATCCCTTCCTCCTGGGTCAATGTCCTGGCCACAAGGATAATGCACAAACCTATTCACCCCTCACTGCAGGTTCTGTGACAGTGCCTCAGTTTAACCCTCCATTTCCCTCACTTCTTGCTAAATAGAGAAAACACATGTTTCCTTTTTTCACCAAAAAGAAAACGCAACATTTTTTCCATTTTAGTGAGAATAACTGCAAAACATAAAGCTCAACATGAGGCCTTTTGGCTGCAGGTTCAATTGCTAAGCCGAGCACAATTGTCTGGCCTTCCTGCAGACATCCTGAACCCAAGGCAAGGAAAACCCCTTGTGACCTTTTTCAGGTGAGAAAGTGAAAAGTCCCTGAGCTGCCTTGGATGGGGAAAGCCGAAAGCCTGGGCAAGATTTACTTGCAACTTCAACTTAGGAAGGCAACACTGGAAAGAAGGAAAAGAATTTGCTGTCAATGAGGAACACCACCTGCATTGCACAGCCTGGTAAGTACCCACATGGCTTCCAGCTGCAGTCTTCACTGTGATCTCTAATATAATTTCAACCATCTCAGCTCAGGCTGAGGAACGACCATCCGTTGGCTTGTTAAAGGCATAGCTGTGATGTGGCTAATGAAGGTGTCCAACCACTTCTCTCCCACCTACCTAGGACCCTACAAAAAGCTACCTAGGACCCTAATTTCTGGCCCCTCAGCTTCTGCTTTCCTCTCCCTACTTTGTATTCTGCATTTTGAACATTCCCTCTGCCCAGAACATTTTCTGCACCGGAGTGAGCTCCTTTGTAAATCAAAACCCCTCCACTGAGACCCAGCCTGCAACCCTTCGCAAAAACAGGTTAGTTAACGTGTACTGCTGCCCACTTCTTCACACAGCTCCCTTTGGCAATATCCATAGGATTTTGCAGTGCTAGGAAACACTGGCTCACAGGTGGCTAAATTGTATAGACTGTGGTAAACAAGGGAACACCAGAGAGAATAAATAACCCGATGTCGGACAGGGGGAGGTCTGGCATAACTTTAGCTGCTGTCTTTTAACATTCCCTGTTGCTGAGCTTACAGAGGCTGCAACCCAACAGCTCCAGCCACCAACTCCGCCTGCTTATATAAGGCACTTGATACTATAGTGCCCTTTAAAACCCGGGCTCAGCGACACATTGGGGAATTCCTCTGCAAGGTTTCAAAGCTCCTGGCCCCTGACAACATCCACAGAGCAGGACAAAACACTCCCAGCCGAGTTGGACCCTTCCGCCAATAAATTCAGCTGGCTGCTCACAGCAGCACACTCCTGTGGGTTAACTGCTACTTCACCACTGCCCTAGCAATGAGTTTATGGTGGTTTAGCCTCCAGGGAGCCAGACCTCTTGATAACAGATTGGCATGATCTGTCCCCACTTTGCTGACTGCAGCCACCAAATCCCAGGAGGGTTGCATGTCCTGTTGTCACAAAGCAGTAAAAAACCAAGTCTCCTGCCTTCCCATTCAAAACTGGAGATAATTTGAAACTTAGCTGAATTTCTACTTGATGAAAATGAAACCCAGAGGGGGAAAAAACACAAGAGGGGCCAGGGAACCTTTTTTCCCCGAAAGGCTGAGTTGCATCAGCTGGAGAGACAGGACAAAACTCAGCAGTGAAAAAGATGATCACAACTGAGCTTGTAAGGGCAGCAATCATCATTCAAGCAAAACTGAAATGTTTCACCCATGGCTTTGCGTATCTTTGCCAAGAAGGAGATGTTTGGATTCCTCTCCTAGCAGAGAGCACTTGAACTCAGCTGCATAAACACAACCCACCTTGCTGACAAGCGTGCATAGGGACGTAGGCTGACTTACGGCACGGCCCCACCAGCTCTTTGCCCGCTGCAAGCTAGGCAGTTAGTGGGGCAGCAGAGGCAAACGGAGGCTCTTATTTCTCCCAAGGATGAGCAAGCTGGGACAGCACTTTCCAATGTAGCTGCGTTTCTTGCCAATGCATGGAGGAGGTCCCACTGATCAAGGCCTTTCCCTTCCTCAGGGAGGAGGAAGCCTGTTCCAGCCCTTTTCGGGAGGGCTTGCTTCACAGGCTGTGATGGGAACGGGGCCTGCGCTCAGCTGTTTTCTTGCCCCTGACAGCTCCCCAGAGGAGAAAGGAGAGCACCCATGCCAGCAGCCGCGTCTTTCCTTGTGCTACCCAGGGCTTATCTATAAGGAGAAGCAGCTCACAGCAGCAAGCTTTGCAAAGTAGGTAATGCAAAAAACTGGTGCTTTGTACTTCTCTGCACCTAAGTCCTGGACACCTCCCAGCTGAGATTCCAGGACCTTCCTCAAAGCTGGTCCATAAGGCAGTGGCCAAATTAAAGTCTTTACCTTCCTAGCACATGACTTTAAGGCTGCTGTCCCATTAACAGCACATCCAGATCCTAAGGAAAGGGGCACATCTCCTCTGCCACAGACACCAGAGTTTGGGTCCTCCTGATATCCAGCATCCCTCTCATTCCCTCTTTACATTGGGGCTGTCCTGCACTGAGGCCTGTCCACCCTCAGCCTACAGAAGGCTCTCAGAGGATTACTCAACTGGTATCACAGCTTCTGGGCCACCTCTTTTTCTGATATGCTTTCCCTCACAAAACTTCTAGCTAAAACAAGACGCTACTGCAAAAAGTTTTCAACTAAGCTCAGCCTCAAAGGGAGGTCAGTGCCAACACACCTTGGAAAACCTTACTGCCCCATTTAAAACCTTTAAAAATGCAGCCCAAAGATCACAGAAAAGGCAAAACTTTTGATTCTCTCCTTGCGTACACACCCATATAATATCACTGTTTTCAACAAAGCTATTCCTGACTTAATGAGATAAGCAGAGAACCAAGTGACCTGTTTTACCACATTGTAGGACCAAAGTCTCTTGAGAAACTGTCTCACTCGAATGCAGCCACATCTCACCAAGAATATCAGGCAGAAACAGGAACACAGCTCTCAAATACAAGCAGAAGTTCGAAAATAGAGGTTGCCAACTTGTCTTTCACTTGGATGGTCTTCTTTCTGGTTGCTAATTACCATATCTTTCTAAGCTGCACAAAGAGCGATTCAGTTTTCAGATGGGGGTTACTTGTCTTCAAGCCACAGCAATCACAAATTCACAGGGTGAAAATATGCTTTCTTCCAAATACCTTTTGGCATGGCCAAGAAAAAAAACAGTTCGGTTGCTGTTCAGAAAGGCCTTCTCATATCTCCAGAGATCCCAAGAAGATGGTTTGAGGGTCTGGAGCAGCTCAGCACATTTCAAGTAGCACAGTCTAAAGGGGAGGCTAGAGTTGCCTTGAATGAGGCTGTGCTATCTAATGGGCTGCTCTCCTTCTCAGGTTAATCAGAGCACAATTCCCACCACTGACCTACCCCCAGTTTCACGCCTGGGGTGAAGAGAGCGGTAAAAGTACATACACCACCTCAAACTCTGGGAGAAGCCTTCAATTCCATCTCCTTTTCTACCACCAGAATGGCAAAAGCAAAACCCAAAGCATTTAGCCAAGCTACCTAGTCGGTTACAACACATTTACATCATAACATGCGTACACAGCCTGTCAAATAACAGTACCAAGATTAAAACCAATCCACTTCTTCCACAGCTTTATATCAGATTGTGTTTATTTCTGTTGCATGGAGTACTAACCTCTCAAAGCTATTTGTACACCCACTCCTCCCCGCTGACCAGCTTCCTCACTCCAATTAATAATGTTTTCAGGAGCTTTCATAAATTCTGGAGGTGAACCAGACCACCAGAACCTATTTAGACTCAAGGAGCTCCAGGAATCCCAACTATCCACAAACTACAGAAAACATTTAGTAAAAGAGTCAGATGCCAGGACTTCCTATGTCTCCTCTGCTTTCTGATCGAGCAGATCAAACATGTGACTCCCTGAGATCCAGCAGATCAAACATCTGGCTCTCTAAAATATGCCCTGAGGAACGTACAAGTCTGGGAAACCTTTAACTTTCACTAGAGAGACAGATGATGTAAAAGGCATTTCTGCAGGCAGGCCTGTCTCCTAAACGAGGGTGCAGAGCAGGGAGAAGAGAAATAATGCTTGAAAACTGCCATATTCTAACAAACCCTACAATCTATAGCAGCAATTACAAGTTGGCGTCACTCAGAGCAGCCTCAAGGTTGCTCTAAACTGCACTGAGGATGGGGAAGAGGAACACAGGGAGCTTCAAATCCCCTCCAGCCAGGACTGGGTATCACGCTATTGACCATCAACACAAGATGTTTGCACCAAGACATTTGCTGCTGTGCTGAAACCGAAAGCTGCTCACAGAAATTCTCCCATGAACACTTCTAACGAGCAAAAAGAAAACTGGCAGGTGAGAACATAAGCCAGGGAGAAAAAACAAGCCTTTCTCTTCTAAAAGCCCCCACTTAGAGAGAGGGAATCTACAGGCAGGCCTGATTAACGCCATAACCAGAAGATGATGCCAGATCTCAATCTGAAATTTTCAGTAGCTGTCACTAACTTATATCCATTGTACCCCTCACCCTGTAATATGTTTATTCTACAGGTGTCTAAGATCAGGGAGCCCTCTCCACGAAGAACCCAAGGGAAGAATGTAATTTCTCGGCAGGAACATGCCTCTGTTTTTCAGGAGCTATCTCATCATGACACCACAACCTAGCCGCAGCTCTGCGGCTGCATGTCCTATGTGCTGGAGTACCTTGGAAGAAAGCAGAGTTTCGCAGAGGTCCAATTTCAGAGCAGCAGCTCTTCTCCCCGCCCCACCACATTGCCAGGCATCGTAAAGCATCGCGAGAAGGTGCCATACCTGTACGTGACATGCACTGCAGTGCCAGGCTCATCTCTCTCCCAAATCAAAGCCACTCTGTTCGGAGACTTTTCGACATGCTGATCCAAGCAATTTACTGTAAGAAAACAGAGGTTTAAACAAAGCCTGATCATATGCAAGGTGCTCTGTAAACTTAGCTTGGTCAAGCGTAACAGCAAGCTAGCGTAAGATGAAACATCATTTGTTACCTAGCTAGCCAGACGCCCATTTATAACACTGGAAGTGATAGCATTTGTAACACTGGTAAAGCTGTCCTTTGCTGTATCTGTAGTATGTAAATACTACAAATACTATACTTAATTGGTACAACTGCCTTAGAGATGGCATCCCCACGAGAGGCCTCAGCTGATTCAGCTCAGCTTAGCTCCACTGGCTAAGCTTAAACCAGACCAAATCTCTCCCCTGCTCCCAGCAGCACAAAGACAAGATGCTCTCTTGATGTTTTTGCTCCCCAGAGCAGCATTTCACTACATAAATCTGACAGACTGTCTTCTTGCATTTTTAGCATTTTAGCACTGCATCGTTTGAATTTTCTAATTAAAGCTCATGTGAAACATTTTTATCCCAGGATATAACAGAAGAGCTGAATCTCAGCTAACTGAAAATATCTAAAACTTTAGGATCTAGGGTAAACTCACAGAGTACAGACATCTACACATTACCAGACATCTGGGAAAGATGAACACGTCGCAAGCTGTGTACTACACCTCCTAAAACTTAAAGGTATAAAATTACCTTCTGAAGATGCATCTCTCCCCGCAACAACTTGAGGTAGAGGAAACCTGAACAACTACGTGAGAYGCTCAAGTGGACTTAGGGAGAGCACCCACCCTGAAGAAACTTATAGAGAATCTGCCTGCGTGTTCAGTAGCAACTTGCCTGATGGTTAGAGATTAACCTTGTAAAGTATTAACTCCAAGCCTAAACTACGCTTACTTATTTCATTATAATCTTCCAAAGGCAGTTACTTTATATCAATAGACAACTATTAAAAACTAGTCAGGCACGCTGCTGTATAACTCAGAGAAAACCCTTTAAAAATTTCCTTTTAGTTTCAGATCATATTTCCTGGAAACATCAATACTGGTGGGGAAGGATTTCATTTTTCCAGATAAATTAAGTACAACGAAAGCTGCCTATTGCTGTCACAATTTGTGAAGTTTAAGTAAACTGCAGCCCGGGAGCCAGCTTCGGCTGTTCTGTGATCACAGCTGATTTAGACCACCACACGGAGGGTGGGAATGAGCCCCTAAAGGTGCACAGAGAGAGAAATCCCTCAGAATTCAGCGTATTTCATTATAAGAACAACTGTCAATCTCAAAAATATGAAAAAGCGCTCTTCAGCTGTTTAAAGTCTTTTATTTTTTAATGTAAATTCCTGCAGTGATACTATAAAAATAAAGGAAATAAAGCCACTTCTTAGGTCATCCTAATACGATACAGGACAACAAAAGCCCTAATGGGGAATGCTTTAAGTAGTTATACACTGGTTTTCTCTGTCATCCGTCCACAGGTAATTGGATCTGCTGTGGCTTGGTCCACGACCCTTTGCAACTCCCACCTCCAAGCTCATTGCAGCAACACCCTCACGTATTGCGCCCCATTACAGTAAATCATGTTAACAGGGATTCATTGCCCAAGCAGCACTTCTTACTCGTGAGCAGCCGTACTAGCCTTCAGAGGGAATTTCTGTTGCAGCAAGCCCCAGCTGAGCCAAGTGAGAGCTTTAGCTCTTTGCTCAGTAGGAACCGGCAGGTGAACCAGGGCCAAGTGCTATTATTTCCTTCCTGACCTTAGGCTTACAAGAGCCTTTTGCTCATTTTACAAAATATAATTTAGTGACCTTCACCTTACTGCTACACCCTAATGCTTTCTCCATAGGTTTTCTCACCTCCTCAACAACGCTCAGAAAGAATTCATTTCAGTAAGACATGCTCCTGAGAACCYGGTGCCTTGGAAGTGCAGTAGTTTGTTGGGGTATCTTCCTGGCCAGGAGTTATAGTGCAATAAACCCAGAAGCGCTGAAGCTCACAGTTCCCCCAGATCCTACCACAAGGTCTTCCCAAGCAAAAAGCAGCAGATGACGCAGTTGCCTGTGGTCCAGCTGTGTTGGGAGACAGGAACACAGGATGCTCTGGACCAGGGACCTGAACTGTTGCCATGTTTCTACAACTAGTTCAAATCAAGAGATCAAGGGACAAAACCAGAGCCTCCTAGCAGAAAACTAGCCGCTCGGCTGTGGCCAAGTACCATCTTCATCGTGCTTTAAAAGAAGAAAACCAGCAATAGCAAAACTGTTTAATTCTGTGCATCTGTGTTTCAGTGGTCTATGATTATTTTTTTTACCTATGCAAAGAAAACTAAGCGGCATTTAGTGCCCGCAGAAGAACCAGACCCAAGACATGATCTAAAATCAGGCCCAGCAATATCTGGATTTCAGACACCTGACCCATGTGGGATCCAGAAGAAGGTGCTGATCCCACTCTACAGAGGAAAGAAACGGATGCCTGAAAGTCTCTGTGCTCAGCCAAGATCTTCATTTCAATAGGAATCAATGAAAACCGAAGTCTGGCTAAAATCCCTCTGATTGCTGGGTGCTGGAAGCAGGGCTGTACACACACCTCTATCAACTTGGGATCCACTGCTGGGAACCATCTCCTGGGAGGAGACGCTCCCCTATGTTCTCTGGAAGACCTGCGGAGGGTTTGCTCTTTTGCTGTGAAAAAAGGTGGCCGAGATGTTACAGTTCCTGCACTACTGAACCGCAGTCTGGTGCTTCAAGCACTCTCTCAGGAATGGGAAATGATGTTAAGAAACGTACATTCCTGTTAAAAGACTTCACCTCCAAGTTGTACCCTAGACAGGGCTGGGGCTAACTCCCACTGAATGAAGCAGGGCCACAGCACAGAAAAGCTTTCAAGGCAGATATGGCCAGGAAGAAACTCAGAGGTAGTTACGACTGTCACGGCAAATTTTTCTCTTCCTTCATGTAAGTGGTGAATTTGGAGGAAGACACCCAGACCTTMCTTTAAGAGAGAAAAGAGGCCGCAGCTTCCCCCGTAAAAGACTGGGATTCGCACTGTCCCCCACTTTGGTTCATCTTTGTATCGCTCTGCGGAACCCACCGCGGGACCAAGGCAGCATCCCGCAGCCGGCCGCCGGGGTCGAGGGCGGCACAGACGAGGTCAAGGCATCCCTGCCGGCATGGCGCCGCCGGGGATGCCGCATCCCAGCCCTTCGGCAGGCCCTCGCTCGCCTTCGCCCCGCGTGAACCCGAAGAAGAGGCCGGGGCTGGGGCAGGGTTTCCGCAGAAGCGACGGGCGGCCGCCGGGGAAGCAGCGCCAGGGCAAGAGGCTTAGCCAGGGTTATCCCCGGCTTCGGATTTCCTCCCCGCTTCCCAGAATTTCGCAACGCCTGGCAGATTTTCTCCGAGCGCCGCCCAACCGAAATCCTCGKTTTTTCCCCCAAAGAGGGGCGCTGGTGAAAACTACCCCGGTGGGAAACCCCCCCGGCCAGCCCGAAGGCAGAAGCGGGCACCACCGGCGGGCAGGGCCGGCGGGGCGGCCCCCAGGGCGGCGGGGCGCGGGGGATGCGCGGGCCCGGGGACGCCTTACCCGAGACGTTGAGGCGGCCGCCGAGGAACCAGCGGGCGGCGCCGGCGGCCGGGCCGGCCTGGCAGGCCGTGTGGAAGGGGCTGTCCCAGCGCAGCGCCCCCCGCGCCACCTCCGCCCAGAAGCCGGCGGGGTCGCGGGCCGCCCGCTCCTGCCAGACCCCGTACCCGCCGGGCGGCAGCGCAGCCGGGCCCCCCGCGTCGCTGCAGCAGCACCGGGCGGCGACCGGGACCCCGCCCGCCGGGAGAGACCGCCTGCGGGGAGGGGCTGCCGCCAGCGGGGCGGCCCCGGGAGCGCCCCGCGGCCAGGGACGCCCCGCACCCCCACGGACCCGGGGGCGTCCCACACCCCGAGACACCTCTGCACCCGCACGGCCCCAGGACCGCCCCGCACCCAGGGACACCCTTGCACCCCTGGGAGCATCCCACACCCAGAGACACCCCTGCACCCACAGGGCCCCGGGAGCGCCTCGCACCCAGAGAGACACGCCTGCACCCTGACAGCTTTTGGAACACCCATGGCACTCACACAGGTAGAGAGACACCTACCCAAATGCACCCCTGTGTCCACACAGCCCTGGGAGCAACCCCCCTGCACCCCCAGAGACACCTGCAGAGATGCACCCTGCACTAACACTACCCTGGGAACATCACCTGCACAGACATGCAGGCAGAGGTGCACCCCTGCACACACCCTCATCACCACTGACACAGGCACCCAGGTACAGCCGTGCACTTTAACACACACAGCAACACTCAGCGCACACGCACACTGTCCTATCAACAACGGCTGTATGTCACCACACGCCTGGACACCGACCACAAAGTCAGCACAGCGGTGGCACAGTCCTCAAACGGCGTGCCCAGCCCTCGTGCCACAGACACTGCTTGTGCACGTCGGTAGGTGGCAAACATGCTGTGCCCTCGCGTGCTGCCACATGTCATGCCCCTGTCCCCTCTTTGCTCGAAATGGGGTAAGTCTCTCTAAGTGGGTACACATCCACTGTTTGCTTGGCAGCCCTGCGAGCATCGTCATTACCACAGTGTGGAGCTCCTGGCTTTGGTATCACAACACTTCTTCCTCTCTCTTAATCTCAGCACCACATTTAAGCCTGACTTTAGAGTGCAAACCCTCAACAACGAGCGGCAAGATTTTACAGCACGTAACATAGAGCTTCTTCCCTGTGCACAGCAGGGACATCTTTGCTGGCATGAAGAAACTAATTCTTTTAGGCAGTTTGGTCCAGCCTGCCAGCACAGAGTTTGAAAACTCATATTAGAGCGGCAAGGTCTGGGCATCCTTAAGAAGTGCCAAACTACCTGAGCGCCRACTCAACTCACGCCCAGAGTTTGGGCAGACAAAGCACATTTCATGTTCAAGATTAAAAACTTGAACCTACTCTTTATGCCAAGCTGAAGCTTGTTCTGGCAGTGGTAGAGACAAGTAGTGTTTTCGATAAATTTTTCCTACCCTAGAAATATCACCAGACACTTTATCTAGGTAAATAATACAGATTTTATCAGGATTTGGATTTCTGGCACTTCTGACGTTTGCAGCCGTGTTTCATAGGTAAAGCACAAGAATAAATGTACTCTTAAGGTCCTTGTAAAGTTGGCATTACCGCACTGCTAATATAGTTCGGTATTCCTTCCTTGTGTTTTGAATGCCAGTGCTTCAGTTTGCCTAGAGGCTAAGTTACAAACAGCAGCACGTGTGCCACCTGGTGCCAGACAGGAGTATGGAGAGCTCTTCGGCTTTCACTTGGTTTTCATAAGGATTGCTCAAAAGTTTTCTAACAAATATTACTTATATGCAAACCACCACCACCACCACCACCACCCCCCCCCCAGGATTTCAGAGGAACGCTTTTCACAAAACAAGCAAATGAGTTGTCAGAAAAACTGAGCATGAATACAAATTCTTTGGCCTGAAAAACTAGCTGTTTCATTTGCAGACCTTGAAATCTTCTGTGAATGGTGCTCTTCTCTGGTTTTCTTCCACATAAGGCTGATTTTCCTTTTCCACCACCAAGTTTTATTTTTATCATTCTTCACCAGACCGCTGCCCAGCCTCAAGTTTTGACTGTCTTCTTCCTCAAAGAAAGCCGTGACCATCATCAACACAACTTGGATGTAATCCAGCCTGGAGGCCACCTGATCTCCCCATTCAGCTGGGCTGCTGGACAGGACAAGCGCAACCCCAAATCTCCTTTCTTGCCTCCAAGAGAGCTGAGGAGAGGGCAGATGAGTTACTGAGATTTTGCGATGCCTACTTGTCCCAGCTATGACTTTCTGGCGGTGAAGGCTGGCATCAGGCTGTTGACTTTTGAAAGCCGATGGGGGTTACAGCAATTCTCATTATTAAGTACGGCGCTTGAGTATGCCAGGAAAGGCTGGCGCTGGATAAAAGACAGGTTATGGAATTGCTTCCTGCATTTGCTGTGTCTCCATTCAGAAGACCCTCCTGGCATYATGCGATGCTCAGCTTTGGGGAAGTCCAGTTACTGTGATCTGCAAATGCCACCTCTCTATGGCAGCTCCCAAAGGTTTGTGGCTGCCAGGGTAGAAGAAGTCATTCCCTGCTGCAACCAAGTCCCCTGGCATGGCCGCCCGGTCCAGCCAGGCAACCTCACTGCCCTGCAAGAGATTTTAGCAGCTAACGGGATCAGCTGCTGAATAGCTGCAGCCCTTGGCATATATTATGGGTCTTCTGTGCTGATACCACAGCAGGCACTGATGAACCAAGCTGCTAGTGGTTTGAGTAGGGGGTGAGTTTGGCTGCGGATATCTGTTGCTAAGAGCTGTAGCAAAAAAAAAATCAAAAACAAAACAAAAAACAATCCCCCACATCTTTGTACTCATATTCCTGCTACTACCAACAATGTTATTTATTGGCCTCATCTTTGATTCCTGCCAAGATGTACAAGACTTTCTCAATGCAGCGTGCAAGCCCTGAAAGTGCCAGCATAAAGCTGAACACAGGCAGAGGTGTTTGCAGGATTGGGACCTTCGACTGGAAGCACTCRGGCACAGGATTTTCATCCCTGCCAGGTTAAAGAGCACCTGGCATCCTAGCAGGCCTGGCTGGCTTTTCCAAATCCATCCCTGGCCCGCTGGAGACAGTTTGAAACCTCAGCCTTCAGCTGAACCCGTCCTGGTTAGAGCTGGGACTCCACCAGGTGGGCTAATCCCAGCCACAGCCTCCACGCCACAGTAACTCTCCATGGGCTCATTTTGCATTTGCCCCACAGACCGCCTGTTGCTCTCCCTGGTGAGCACCAGGCCTGCACTACTGGGGAGAGTGAGAATATCAGGGGATTTCTGCTCGTGCCCCTCTCCCAGGCACAGCTACCCTATGGGCACACACACCGATGCCGTCTGACGGCTTTGCTTTGCCTTTCTATCTTTTCTATCAAAGCAGGTRTTTGACATGAGTTTTGTTTCCCAGTTGCTCACCCCCCTATTTTTCCCTTAATGCCCTAAAAAGGAGAGTAAGAAGATGGTGAAATCCATGACTGCCACTTGGTTATCACTGTTCTGCTCCTAACCGTACTTTCCAGCGGTCTTCCCATACGGTGTGCATCAGCTGATATCTGGCAAAGAAAGGCAGGGCCAGGCAAAAATGTCACAGCCATGTACACACAGGTCTGTGTTAGAAATCTTCCCAAGTCACAATTAACCCAGATTTTAATAAAATCTTTGATCGTTTTCAGCTACATTTGGGCTTGCAGATGAAATCGGACATGTTCCCAGGTGGCTGTTCCAGTCGGTTTGTAGGCCCATTCAGCTCCATCTGCAGAGGAGAAGGCTCAGAGGGAGGTTTAGAGCAGGGATGAAATAAAGCTAAAATGCAGTTGTTCAGGTACCACTTTAACTCAGCGGCACAGATCAGCACGGACTTTGAGTCCAAAGCAACAGGAACTACAGAGGGTTTGAAGGAGCAGAGTACTCGAGCTCTGGGGATGAGGGGACATGAATCTTTGCCTGATCTGCTCACATCTAGCCACACCTGAAATAAAGGTCTAAACAGTGTGAAAAATAGATTCGCTGCTCTTCCATTTATGAATGTGTAATAAATGCCCAGTAAGTGACAAAGGAGAAAAATAATACTTAGAAATATCCAGATAACTAAAGCGCTTTTAGACAGATGTAAAGAGACTAAAAAACATCTCTAACATTATAGCACCGTCTTGCAAACTTTTAACTCCCAAGATTGCACATATTTCCCTTAAATCGGCTGCAAGGTTCATTTGCTGTACACAGTACAAAAAACACTTAAAAGTGTTAAAAAAATCATGAACAAAAATGCCTTTTCTCCCCCAAGAATGTTTCAAGAAGCATGATATAAAATTCATGATAAGGCTGTTGGAGACCCAGTGCCCAGCTGAACACAAAGGCAGAYAGAGCGCGCGGTGCCTGCCCGGGTGCAGCGTGCAGCACAGGACCAAGGAGCAGGGCCCAGCTCTGCACCAAGAAGCTGGAGAGTGCAGACATCCGCCGTGCGAGGTCTGGCTGCAACGCACAGCGCAGCACGGGGCATGGCTGCCACACGCACAGTGGCGGTGCACAGTGCAGGAGCACCCCGCAGGGTGCAGGCACGGGGGTGTCTGGTGCTCCTCCAGGCTGTCTGTCTGGAGTGCACGGAGGGCATGCTGTGTTTGGCATTAGAGAGCCAATGCCTCAGTGGCACTGCTCAGAGCCCGGTACTGAGTGCAGAGTCGGCTTCCTTCTCCTCTGGAGACTCCTTGCCACCCCTGGTACAGTATTGCACTGGGGCAATCAGTAGCAAAAGCCATCGCTGCTTTTTCTGGGTATCCTTCCCTGCTACTGCCCATACGCTCCGTCTCACTTGTTAGCCTGCCCAGGCCATCAGTTGTCCCATCCTCAAGAGTTTCCTGCTCAAGGCTGGATTTCAAACCAAAGGGATTCAATGCTGTTGTTGATACTGATTAACACTGAGCTTTCCTTGCCACTTGGCTCCTCTCCTGCACCAGCACAGTCTGCGCTGTTTTTGCTAYGTGCTTTGTTCCAGAAAGTCCTTGCTGATGAACCTCCTTATCATGCTGGCTTCCTCTTGGGCAGCACTTGGGGCTGCCCACCCTGAGGGGGGACTGAAGGCTTCAGCACCAAACTCTTCTGTCCCCTCCAGCTTGGTACTGATGCTCTAGGCTCAGCGTCCACATGTGGCAGAGGCCCACTCATGGGCAGACAGTTGCCTGGGGGAAACAACTGAGGGAGTTAGGAAGCCTCCAGCTCTCGCTTGACTTCCRCTTCAGCTCATCAAGTGGTATGATGTGGTCTCTCCATCCCTGGAGATCTTCCAAACTAGACTGGACACGTCCCTGTTCTAATTCTGAAGTTAGCCCTGCCAGCAAGGCAAGGCCCTCCCCAGCCAGGGCCTAGTATTGCAGTACCCAAGCAAGGTGGATGCAGCAGTGGTAGCCAGGTTCAACCAAGAGCCCAAGTCATCAGGCAAGTTTGTGGTGATGAGGCAGGTGTGGGGTAAAGCCAGGTAGTCAATCTACAGACCAGGATCAGGTCCAGTGATGGTAGCCTGGCTCAGACACTGTCCAGTGATTCCTGGGCAGGCCTATACTGACAAGACAGCTTCAAGCTCAAGCCAGGAAGTCCATCCACAGGTCAGGGTCCATGGACAGGTACAGCTGTGGCTGAGCTGGAGGTCAGCACAGCATTGGTCAGKCAGGGACTGAAGACTAAGCTGAAATGGAGCTCATGGGCCCATGGGCAGGGTGTGAGTAGAGCCCCCGGTGAGGCTGGTAAGGGCCATTAAGGCTTATTAGTGCACTCAGGACCATGCCAGTCTCTTCCAACCCAACTCTGCTGCTGGGTCTGCACTTGGCGCTCCACCAGCCCTCTCCTGCTGGGCTGTGAGGACCCTGCCCTCAGCCATGAGGGCTCCTTCCCCCCAGCAAATGCCCATGTGGATGTTGGCAGCAGGACATGGCATGTAGGAGCTGGCATCTCTGGCTGGGAGTCCCTCCCCTGRTTGCATCCCTCCATGGGGAAAGCTCTGCCAGGCCCTCGGGCATATCTGGGAGGCAGCCTGGGAGAGCAGTGTGCCAGAGAAGATGTCAATGGCAGCAGGTAGAGTGCTGAAAAAGGGGCCTGAAGGGCACCGAGAAGCATGCGAGAGGGCCTTTGCAGGGGAAGACAGCTCCCCCACCTTCTCCCTTTGCTTTGCCTGCTTCCCTTGAGCCTTCTCAAACCCAACACCAGGGGCGAGCACTTAAGGACACAAGTGATGGGGACTTGACTTGCAGCACAGAGAGCTCATGCAGCAACTGTCAATCATCTGTCAATCATAGACCTAGAATGACAGGGCCCCAGGCATGAGGATGCAACTGCCTGTGAAGGGTTGTGTTACACCCTGGGACCTGGGGGATGAGCTGCTGCAGGGCTGGAGACTCCCTGGAGTCTCTGCAGGATGCTTCCACCGAGCAAGCCCTCAATGCAGGGAGAGCAGGCCCACCTCCAGCCAGTGGAGGAACATCACAGGGGCCTGGTAGCCCTGTTCTCCCTGGTCTGAGTGGCTGTGGTGGCCGTGGCTATGGTGGATCTACCTTTGCACAGGCATGTCTGCAGGGATGTCAATCTTCATAACATATCCCCCTCGTCACCACCCTGGTCCCAAGGGACTGCTTTGGGAGGGGAAGAGTCCTG
The DNA here is from genome assembly GCA_035582835.1 of Phoebastria nigripes. Taxonomy (NCBI): domain Eukaryota; kingdom Metazoa; phylum Chordata; class Aves; order Procellariiformes; family Diomedeidae; genus Phoebastria; species Phoebastria nigripes. The sequence continues at coordinate 153,469 of JAYKAV010000121.1, forward strand.
GCTAGGAGATACATCCCACAAGGGATTGGGGAGCACCACAGCCCTGTGGAAGCTGGTGTGACATCCCACACAAGATGAGATGCGAACCTCCAGTTAGGGACCAACAACAGGTTGGGTGGCTCTGGTGGGGACAGGGAGAAGGCATGAGTGTGTTGCAAGTCTGTGGTGAGGGTCCGGGAGCAGCCCCTTGCAGTGTGTTGCRTGAACATCTATAGGGCACGGGACAGTGCACCTCCACAGTTTGCGGCACAGGTACAGCTGGGGATATGGGTGATTTGCAGTGCACATCTGGGATGAAAGGGAACAAGAAAGCATAATGCACAGCACATCTGTAGGAGCTGCATGCTTATCTGMACTCCGAGTACAACGTGAGTAGCAGTGAGCTGGAGCATGGACACTGGCAYATCCCTGGAGCAGGGGCGCAGGTGTGTACCTCAGGGTGGGGGAGCAGGGGACTGCCCGGGGACAGGTGCACTGCTCAGCCGCGTGCAGGGAGAGGCTCACTTGTGTGAGCCATTTCTGTGTGTGGTGCAGTTTTAGTAGCACCGGTGCAGTTTTGCTGCACCCAGCTGTGGGCTGCTGGGCCTGTTCCCAGCCCTGGCAGGGCAGGGCCCGGCCCTGTGCAGATGGGGACAGCGCTGGTCTTGCTGGTGCAGTGTCTGGCCCAATGCTGGTGGTGCTGGTCCCGGTCCGAGTGCCGTGTCCAGCCCAGACTATGCTGGTGCTGGCACTGGCAGCGCAGTGTAGTGCACCAGTCCCTTGCTGGCAATGCTAGAGCTGGTCCTGGCCCCAGAGACTGGAGTAAAAACCCCAGGCCAGCACTGCTGGGGCTGACTCCGCTGCCGGCTCAGGGCAGTGCCAGCCCCACACTGGTGACACCGCCAGTCCCAGTGCAATGCAATGCCCAGCCCCAGGCAGATGTGCTGACTCTGGCCTTGGTCCCAACAGTGCAGTGCCCAGCTCCAGGCTGAAGGTGCTGGTGACAGTCCCAGGCCCTGGTCAAAGTGCAGCACCTGGCCCTCTGCAGACAGTGCCAGCGCTGGTCCCAGTCCCCGGGCCATGCAGCGCCCAGCCGCATGCTGGCGGTGCTGGTCCCAGTCCCCGGGCCGTGCAGTGCCCAGCCGCATGCTGGTGATGCCAGCGCTGATCCCAGCAGCGCAGAGATGAGCCTTGCACCAGTCCCCGTCCTGGCCATGCCCGTGAGCGCGCCGGCGGTGCCGGTCCCGGTCCCAGGGCGGGGCAGTCCCGTGCCGGCCCCGCTCCCAGGGCGATGCTGTGCCGTGCCCAGCCCCACGCCGGTGCGGTGCCCAGCATCCCGTGTCCCGGCGCGCTGCAGTGCCCAGCCCCGTGTGCCGGCTGTGCGGTGCCCGGTGCCGGTGGCGGTGCGGTGCCCAGCCCCACGCCGGGGCCGGTTGCCGGTGGCGGCG
>JAYKAV010000121.1:155690-198913 GCA_035582835.1 Phoebastria nigripes
CTGCGGGCCGGCGGGTGCCGGGGCTCGGGGCGAGGCCCGGGGGGTGCCCGCCAGGGGAGGGGCGGGCGGTGGCCTCGCAGGGGCGCGGGCGACAGCAGCGTCGTGTGGGGCCGCCGGCGGCCTGAGCGGGGGTTGCCCCGTCCCCCCGCGCCTTGAAAGGCTCCGCCGAGGCGGGAATGGCCCCGCCGGGAGGTGCCAGGTGGCTCCGTCGCCCGCCGGGCCCCCGGTGTCGGGGTGGGGGCTGAGGTGCGAAGGCAGCCGGCAGCCTTGTGCCGGGCGGCCGGGCCAGGGCCTGCGGGTACGTGTCAGGTGAACCTACGGGGGGTGTGGGTTATTTCAGCGAGGCCAGGCTGCCGCCCGGGGCGAGGGGATAAGCATCCTTCCAGGTGTCACTAGGTGCCTGTTTAACCGAATGCTAGAAAGCCAGCCCGTTTTGTTGGGGCTTTTCGGGAGGGAGCGTTTTCATTGTGTTATTTTGGAGTAACTCTTTGGTGCTTGGGTTTGAGGCGGGAGGCTGAGAGTTTCTCCTCATTAGCTTTTGCGGGGTGGGAGATTTTACTCCTGTGTGTGTTGCTGTGTCTTCTGCAGCTTTTTAGCTTGAAGTCTCCCACCATTGTGTCTTTATTGCCCGTGGTGCCCAAGTTTGCATTGGTGAATGTGACTGTAGTCATTATGCTTTCCATGCATACTGGGAGAGGAGGTATCCAGTAACCTGGGTCTGACCCACTGAGAACTTTCAAGATGAACACCATGACCTTGAAGTGCATCTTGTATTTAACGAGGAACCAGTGTGCTATATGAAGCGCTGGAGTGACGCTGCCACTCCATCAGTGTTGCTGAACTACTTGCATGCCAAGTTCAAGACCCCCTGTGTTTTTTGGGGGGTGGGGATTTCAATACCTGTTGGTATCATGTGTCTGAGCAGTCCAAACCAGCTGTATATTAAAATCTTTCTTCTGTATTTTTGAATTTCCTTAGGCTTGCAAGGAGGAAGTATAGACAATTTGATTGATAGAAGGAAAGGTTTCCTAATTTTACCATTGCACATTAATTTCTTTATATTTCTTGTACTGTCACTGAAAATGCTACCTTTTAGCAGCAAACTTCTCGGTGAGTCACAACAGACATTTTCAGCCTGAGAACTTTTTCTTTGTATGAGTGAAATTTAACCTCATGTTGTGTGTGAGGTAGTGTTGAGGGAGCATTAGCACACCCTGATGCTTACAGGTGCTGTGCCTATACAGATGCTGTGACTAAAGGGTAGTGTGCATCAGTGCTGTCTCACTAATAGTTATTCACCACATTTCAGTGTGTCAGCTTCTTTTGAGACTATCTATCAGTATAAGAGGGGCAGGTTAGGAATTATGTGTTAATGTTTTGGCTTTTTTTCCTTTGTGTGCCAGTGATCATCCAGCTCATAACAAGCATTCTCATGCTGATGTATGTGGGATCAGAAACTTTTAAGACGGGACGCTCATGAATGGTGCATGTGGTGTCCACTGCTGTTACCTTTGTGTTCTGTGTGCTTTTGCATGCTTTATGATAATCTCATTCCTTCAGGAATGGGCAAAGTTCCTCTTCTCTGACTGGCAAAGAAAACCACTGGAGTGATCATTCCCTTGTAGGACAATTTTATCAGGATCAGTCTTGGGGCTACCTGCCTAACCTTTTTTTTTTTTTTTTTTTCTTGGAATAGTTAGCAAGAGGAAAGTCGGATCCCCATCAGTGCTCTTGGTCCTCCAGAAAGGAGTGTCTCTGGTGTTAGGAAATCTCTTTCACCAGCTCCCAGGGCTGATGCTAATGAAGAGGCGCTCGTGGCCCATGTGTGGATTTCCTTCCCTTCCTTCTCCATCCCAAATCCAATGTTTGGTGGTGAAGGCAAGTGTATCTCTACACTGCAACAGGTAGCGTGGAGCTCTCCTCCGATGGAAGCAGTTGGTACTCGTTGTCCTCCAAAGCAGGAGTGATCAGACAGATCCAGGAAGAGCTGAATCCCTCTTTCTTCTTTATCTTTAGTGCTGGGATTCCTTCATGCTGTTTCTTGCCTTTTCTTACAGAAAGATTGCCACATCACTTTATAGCTTATTAGGTAGCCCTCTACTCTCTTGTGGGTCTTGATGTGGGCTCACCTCTTCAATTGTGTCCTGTCAGTTTTCTGCCTTGGTCTTATTTATGTATGTATCAATGTGCAGGGTCCAGATAAACTCTGCAGGAATGGCTCCCCATTCTGGGAAGGTCCTAGGTTAGATTCATTTGCCAGAGCTCCATAATGACCTTCCAGTAACATTGGTTCACTTTGAAAACAGAGCAGAAGACAGAAAATAGGGCCTTATAGAGGAATATGTCTCTATAAAGTCCTCAAGGGCTTTGTAAACTGTTCCTTCATTTCTAAGGGTTTGTTGGCTTTGTTGGTATCTTCTCCTTTGAACATTGCAAGGCACAGCCCAATATTTGCTGGAGCGATTGTGGAAGCATTTGCTAAAAGGGTGTTTAAGCTCTGCTAGTTTACTGAATAAGATACAGAATGGGCACGACTAGCGCTTCCCTCCCCTTCTTCCATCAAAAATAACCAAAAAGTGGGTATTCCTCTGAAAAATCCTGAAATCCCCTTAAATGTCATTGTGGGACACCATCCAATTGGAATAAACATTAAGATTGCTTTGGGAGGGAGGAATAAGGAAGGCCAGCTATGAGGCCTCCCTCCCTAGGGCAGAGGAAGAATGGGAGAATCTGTTGGACATTTATTGAAGCGTTAGGAAGGACAGGTGGGAGGCGAGGTAGATGATGTGATTTTTACACTGTGTGTCTGAACCTGAATTGAGACTCCCTTGCCTGGAAGAGTCTTGCCAGCTACAAATTGGGCAATGGCAGTCCTCCATGTCATGCAGGACCAACTCTTGGTCTTCTCCACAACAGTGCCCACATACAGCCTGTGTATCACACTGTTGAGACCCACGACAGTTATCCCAGAAAATATGGGAAATAATCTAGCAATAGCAATGTGACTTGGAACTCAACATATCAAGTGTTTTTTCACATGACCTTTTCTGTTTTTTGGAGACCAGCAGATACATCAATATGTAAGACTTGATGGGGGGGGAGGGGGGAAATTGCCACACTAGGTTTTTTCATCAGACTCGCAATCCCTTTTGGTCTTACCCAGTTCCACGCTGTTTTCCATTAAGTCTTCTTCACTGCTCAAGAGCTGTTTACATGGGAAAGGGTCTTTTTTGTAGTTGAGAAGGAAGATGTTGACAGTGTGATGGACTGTAGATGTAATCAAATAAGATGTGCTTGGAAACCCTTTCCTTTTGGTGTCAAGCCGTGTCATCTTTAATTTGGTGAACAATATGAAAGGAACAAACTGCAGATCATGGGCTGACTCCAGCCGTATAGGCGCAACGGGGAGCAGAGAGAATGCTTGTGGGCGCAGATTTCTCTGGAGAAATGGGGCAGCCTAGCCTTTAGAAAGAGATTTAGTGTCAGCCGTGACAGGTGGAAGTAGATTCCTTGCTGTCCATGCGACAGTAAGTGTTAGGAGGCTCACCGTCAGCCCAGAGGCTGTATGTGTAGAAAGCTTTGGTGGGCTACCAATCAAATATGAAAAGATTGCAAAAGGGATAAGGAGAAGTTGATGTCTAGTGAAAAGGTTTTGATTATAGGATTATAAACACAACTCGTCAGGCCAAAACCCTGTATTGCTCCAGCCCTTTCTCTACCAGTGACCAAGAGGTGATGCTTACGGAAAGGCTAAGAGGACCTGTATAACATGCTTGCCCTAGTTATACCTTTCTTGGTGTTGCAGTCTGCAGTTTTTCAGTCTTTTTATTTGTTAGCCTGAATAATTTTGTATGTACACAAGGTGTGTCATTCCACTGGTAACAGCACTCTGTTGTGAAACCTAGCTATGCATTCCTGTGTGTTTTCCTCTCTTCTAGCCAGTTATTAGTTTTAGAGAAACTTTAGTTTTATCCTGGGACATCTTAATTTTTAAGGCCTTTGGTTTGATACCATACCAGAACGTTTTGGCTATCCAGAGACATTGTTATTAGTGAGATGGCCCTATCTGTGTGCTTGTTGAGTCCTCCTAAAAGCACCTAGCCTTTCCTAATAGGTCTATAAATCATGACTTCTCGCCCCTGCCTGCCAGTTAGTTTTATTTTTCATTTTCCATTTTTTGAACATGTCTGGTGCGGAAGTAAGACACTCTGATTTTCCAGATCCTCTGCAGAGCTCTCTAAAATAAAGAACAACCAAAAATCCTTGGCATCTTCTTTCTTATCTTTTCTCTATTCAGTCTTTCTATTTCTTGTCTGTCTGTCATCCAGCAGACTGGCTGGCTGGCCTCTGGTCAGATATGTGTGGAAAATATGTAGTTTTCGTCTGTAGAAATTTGCTTCATTTCTTTAAAATCATCAAGAAAAAAAATCATATTTAACTTGGAAGAACTTATGCTGTTTTCTTCTTTTGTGTGCATCTTCTATTTTTAAAAGACCTTTTGTTGGTACAGTAAGTCAATTAGAATTAAAATCAAGCAATTTAAAGGACCAAGCAGAAGTTGCACTGGCCAAAGACTTTTTTTTTTTTTTTTAAAGGTGATATATTTCTGTTCTTACCCAACAAAGTTGAGTTACTGTTGAGTTATAAAGTTACTATTTAAAATTTCATCTTGCTGACATGTCCTGATCTCCATGAGGAAACTGAAATTCCCCATTGCCGCCTGTTTCCTAAAGGCACACAGCCCATCTGTTCTCCCATGGCAAATCACCGTTTCTGCTTTATTCTGGTCCAATGGGGTAGTTTTACTACTACATTTTTTCCATTTAGGCTTGATACAATTCATTTATCTATCTCCTTTGATTCTATTTTTTTTCTTTAGTATGTAGCACTATTCCTTCCCTTGAGCGAACTGGCCTTTTTCTGTGTTCCTTGTTCCCTGGAGAGCCGGAGAATGCCACTCTATTAACAAGTTCCTGGGGTACATGTTACCTCCATATTCTCCCTTGAATTCATACATCCTAGTTCCCCACCTTACTTCTGAGACCTATTTCATCTGTTTGGTTTTTTGGGTGCCATTTAAATATCACATACCCCCGTAACTGCGCTTTGTGTGGGGGGGGTGTTTTGTCTAAAAATTCTGCCCATTTTTTCTCTACCCTGCATCAGAAGTTGCAGAACTTGGGATTTCATCCAGGCTATCATTCTTGGCCTTTATACCATTGAAAGCCATAAGGATCATGCTTGCCAGCTTCTCCCTGGGGTGATACAGAAATGGCTGTTCTGGATTAGACTACCGGGCGTGTTACCTGCGACCATGACCAATGCTGATTGCCTGGGGGGAGCCGGAGGTTGGAGCTGGTGACCAGTGCCATTTTCCTGGAGTGCTCTCTCAGCACTCAGTTGCTTTCAGTTCAGTGATTTTTTTAGTTAGATATTTTTGTCATCATATTCAGTTGTCCTCCGCTGGCTGTTTGGTTTTTGGTTTTGGTTTGGGTTTTTTTTTTCTGGTTTTGGTTTTCGTAGTTGTTTTTTTCTATTAATTTGTCCAGTTCTTTGGACTCAATGTAAATGCTAACCTCCGCTATGTCTTGCAGCAGGGCATTGCACAACTCCTCTGTGCTTTGCATTTGTTTCAGACGTGCTACCTGCTAGAGTTGCCTGCTGCTGCTTCCTTAATGCATTGGAAAAAGCGGTGAACAGTCATTTCTTGTTCACCTTCTCCATGCGGATCTTGGTTGTATAGACCTCAATCATACCGCACCTCAACTTGTTGTTCTTTGCAAGAATCTGCCTTCCAGCACCTGGTGTGCCGCTCTTCCACCTGACTGGCAGGTCACCATGCTGTCCTTTCACCTCACCTGGCAGGCAGACAGCTGAATTTGTATCTGAGTTGCCTCTGCAGCCTTCCTTTTCCTCTGCCCAGCGGGTGGGTATTCCTGGTGCAGGAGGATGGCATACCGCCATCCGGTGAGGAGGTTTCACCAACAGGATCGTTGCTAGTCACCCTGTGACCTATTGCCACAAGGTGTTTTCCCCTCCTTGGTAGGAGCATAGTCTGAAGGTAGGAACGTATCTGAAGTTCTTCTCTTCCCCCTCCCCAAACCCCGATTTGTGCAGTTCATCCATCCCTAATGTGAAAAAGCAATATGTTGCTTCTGAGGACCATGAGGTGCATGTACATCTGTTCAGAGGTAGGTAGCTGTACATGCAGCGCTTGAAGCAGACTATAGCCATCTCACCTTTCTGCTGCACTGCTGCCTGCTTCCCAGCTTCCAGCCTTTTTAGAGGTAGTGGAGAGCAGTCAGTAGGTAGTTCTGTTGTTTCCCTCTTCTTTTAGCATAACTTTTTTTTATTTCACTTCTACAGTTAGGGATTAGGAACTTCRTAGTCATCTTGATACATGTTCTGATCACTCAAACAAGGGGACAGCATAGCTGTCTTATACTTTTACCCTCATATAGGCATCAGCGCAATGCTCCTTTTGATTGGACACTCCATTAAATTGTGTGTTTTGTTTCCCTCATTTCATGAAGAAGAGAAAGTTGCTTGTTGCTTGCTTGCTGCAATACCTCAGTCAGAGAATAGAAGTCACCTTTGTGGTGACATTGTGTTAGGAGACTTAGAGCTTTGTGGTTTAATTACATCTTGAATTATTTAAACAGAATCTAGCTGCTTTAGACTCTTAAAATTTACTAGTTTAGGAGTTAGCAAGTAAGTTACCAAAACCAACTGGTTTCTTTAATTTTTACTTTCCTTGAAAAAAAAGTTGGCCTCAGGCAGAGTTACTCCACTGCTTTTAAGCAGAAGTGGCTGAATCCTGTGATCTCATGGAAGGCCGAGGGCTTCCCGCTGTGGAGACGAACACGGAGCGCAGCTTGACTGAAGCTGAAATGGATCTGAGGTACCGCTCCTCCACTGTGCTGGCATTTGCTTTTGGCTGACCCTACAATGAACCAGTTCAAGGAGCTCTAAGCCAAGGAAATAACCTTATTTATTAGGAAGAGGAATAGTTTTTCTGCTGGTACAAGTCACTGAACTGGCCCATGGTGGAATCCTGCATGCAGGAGTTCAGAGCTGGCAGGAGAAAGAGGAACTGTTTCTCTTCATTGAGGTAGCTTTTTAGATTGGCTAACCAGGAACCTGAAGCTGTGGATCCAGGATCAGCGTCTGTTTGTAGGCTTTATGGAGGAGGGAGTGTAGGTAATGCGGTGTAACAGTGCTTCCATTGATTCTCAACTTTCATTCATGAGTGTCTAAGCACCCAAAAATGTGATTTTTTTAGTTTTGTTTTTTTGTCATTGTTTTTGTTTTTAGTAAACTTGGCAGTAGCTAAAGCATGCCTTTTTAAAGGTGCCAAGCCTTGATCAGAAAAGAGCAAGAGGTGCCCAGCCTTGATCTGAAAAGAGCAAGAGATCTAGAATCCACCATCTTCTAGGTCCTGTCCTTAAGGAAAACTCCCATGAAAAACTAATTTGCAGTTGTCAGGCTTCAGCTTCTAGCAGAAGATGAGCTAGAATGGGAGAGCCTTTCAGCTTCTTAAATTTTCATCATAGGGAGATACTTCTACACTACATTGATTTGCTTTTCAGTGTGCCTTTTGGATAAGATGAATGCATTTTAAAGAGTTTAGTTTTCAGGTGGCTGGAAGGCATCTTTCAGCCTTTTTTCAGCTCCAGCTTTTTTAGTGACCGTGAGGCATGGATGCTGGCCCTTTACCGGACTCTACTGTCTCTCCCCAGTTGTAGACAAGGACAGAATTGCCTCTGGTTTTTTCTGCTTCTCTCTGTAGCAATGCAGTGCTCTGTATGCATGACCTGTATGACTTATTCATAGATGTCTGAGCATGAGTTTGGTTGTATTAAGAAGCATTTTGTGGAAGATGCACTTTTTCTTTCTGCAGTTCTCCATGTCTAGAAAAAATCAGGAGCGGCTGCTTATCAAGCAGAGATGAGGCTTAAGGGGCTTTGTCCATTGAGCTAACAGGGGAAAAAAAAGAAAATGTAAAAGGTGCAAATGCAGAGGGCAGGTAGTCAAGTATTTTCTCACTCTTGTGACAGTTGATGTGGGCGAAATGGCAGGAGGCGTTTGGGTTCTAGGACTCAGGGCTATCTGGTCGCGTAGGTCTCTGCAGCCTATTTTCAAGTTTGATGGCAACTCAGAAGCTGGTATTTTTAGTGTGGTTGTTGCTTCTTTTGTGAAACAGATTTTCTTTAACCTTGCTACCTGTGTTTCCAATTGTGATGAAATGACATACATTTTTTTCCCCCTCCAAACATCCTAGGCTGGACTTGAACCAGTAGTTGTCCTGTCTGTGAAGTATTATTAGAAGCGTTCGCCGGTAGCCAGCTTATCCTGGCAAGTTGAGCACAGAATGCGCAATTACGCATTTCAGATTGAGATCAGTTTTCCATTACTTTATTACAGCTATGAATAGAATAAAAATTATTTTTACATTCAAATATGACATAAGGTTTATGATGCTTTTTTTATAGAAACAAATTCTGACCATCTGTGTTCTGTAATAGGAAATTCTCAGGATCCGGTTACCTGGCATAGCACTGGCAAATTAAGGATCAAAGTACAAATATGATTTATTACAATGAATCTGCCCTGAAAAACACATTTTGAAGATTACACCCCCCCACCCCCCGAGAATAATATTCAAGGGATTTTTCTATCAAGGACAACGAGCTGGTGTAAGATCCGATAGCAGAATGAAAAGACACATGCCTAAGTCATAGAACTGCTTAACTCAACAGATAGGAAAACTTATGGATGGGAAACAATTATTTGCATGGGCTGGGAGAATGCAAGCAGATACTGACAGTTGTGGACTAGATGGCATCATTGACACATGTGGTTTATGGCTTATATAGAGGCAGTCCAGACCAGCTTGTAAAACTCTTCCATAATCTTAGTAACACCATTTCTCCTTGGAAACTGACTCACACAGCAGTGCAGAAAGAAATTAAACAGGCCGTGCTTGTACATACAAGAGTTTTCATATATCTTTCTAGGATGTTCAGGCATAGAGAGAAACAGGTGCAGCCACAGCCATTATCTGCCTTGATGTTATTTTCTTTGTTAATATTATGTTTAGATATTAACTAAAGGAAACAAATTCCTCTAGAACTGTAGATCCTTCAAATAACAATGAAATTTGAGCTTCCAATCCAAACCCAAGTTTTACACCTCTGGGGACTTTTGTCTTTGAGAAAAAAGCTCAGGGAACCGTTGAATATGGTTGAGAATGCACTGGGATTTCCCAAGGGTAGAAGAAAAAGTGGGTCAGACATGAGGATATCACCTTCGGGCAAGTCACCAGCTGGCTGCAAACTAAAAAATGGTAAGGCTGCAGATCAGAGAATGAAACTGTAGATTTGCAGGGGGCAGAGGGGGGTTGAACGTGCTCCACTGAGCATGCTCCAGCTAGGGGGGAAGAGTTCCTTACAAAAATGGGAAAAAATGGTTACAGAAGGGCTGTAGAGAGATGGTTTAAATGACTAACAGTTGGCATGATAAAACGTTTTTGTCAGTCCCAGGAAATCTCTTCTGTGTAATTACAAACAGAATCTCTGCTGTGATCAGCAGTGGGCTTGAAAACTGCAAAAATTTTGTCCCATTTAGTCTGATACGACGGATCAGCGCAGCAAGTGGCAGTTGCCCCACTTACGCTAATTTTTATTAAATTTCAGAAAGCGCTTGGCAACATGAAGTCTATGTGGCAAATCTATAAATATGTGATTTTTCCCTGCAAAATACCCTGTCTTCCAGAATTTGAATCAAAATACCAAATCTCTGATCAGGAACTTACTGTTATGTTCCTAACATCTGAATAGTTTTTTGACAAGTTTATTTAATCCTTGATAATTATGGTGACTGCGTCTATCATAAAACGATTTGAATGGGTAAGATGAGCACCATTTTCCCTGGAATGGAGGTTTGAAATGATTGATCTCAGGCTGTGGGCCTTTTAATAAGCTAATATAATAGGTTATATACAAGACCATTGAGCAACAGATGTTATCAGTTTGCTGTATGGCTGAGTCGGTTATTCAAGGTAAAATACTGTTCTCCAAGAATAAGGACTTGAGGAAGGTACTGTTGACCACAGCTCTGAAAAGCGACTTGGAGTGGCCACGTTTGAAGGAAGATGAATAACAGGTTCCCCACAAAAGCACTCTGCAGGGAGAAGGGAGAGGACTTGCCTAAGAGGGACACTTTGCATTACCTAAGGATCAATTAAACAAACTGGTCCAGGATGAGGTGATGAAAACCTGTGTGGTGTTTCTGGTGGTGTCAGGTGTAGATTGAGTCTGATACCGTAAGTATAACCTCTGCTTAGTTCTTGCTTTTATTCAGATATATTTGTTTTGGCTACCAGCAGACTACTCAAGCTTTGCAAGTAGTGATCTATATTGACTTTGCAGGTAGATATACTTAAGCTGCAGTTAAATGTTTATTGTAAGCAGACCATAATGTTTGCCTGTTAAATTAGTAGAGGTTAAGCTGGTTATGATATTAGAGGGATTTCCTGGTGCTGGATTTAATTTTCTGCTTGAATCAAAAATTGGAGCAACTCTGTCAGGAAGATTGGTGGAAGGTAATACCCTTTCCTCTCAAACTCTCCTGCTCCCCATTTTTTTAGCTTTGCTGCTGGGATGTAGTTGGAGAGGATTAGGATCACATAAACTGCCAGCAGTGCAGGCGTGCTTATCTGGTGTGCATTCCTAATGATTTGTTGTCATAATTAACTGTGCTGATTCTCCCTATAGGTAGGTGGGTTTGGCACAGAAATCACTTGTGTCTGACTGCTCTAAAATATATGTGAATACAGTCTCTGCAGTATGAAATTATGTGTTTGGGGGTTTTGTTTCTTTTGCTTAGGTCGTATGCTGTTACTTGTAAAGTCACTGTGCAGGCAATAATACATTCAGTTGGCTGTGCAACCAGGTAGCCATAATAATGCTGTCAAGGTGCATCTGTTATCATATTTAATATATTTATGTATGTTCTGTTCAGTGCAGCCTCGTGTTAGCAGAGAATCCGGACCTGTCTGTCTTGATTGCATCTTTTTTGGGGGTGGTTTTTTTGTTTGTTKGTTTGGTTTGGTTTTTTTGGTTTTTTTGTTTTTTTCCCAGTTATAGCTACATCACTCCTTAATGGTCATAAACCTTTCAAAGGTGAAAAACAGTCACAGTATCTTGCAACCTCACCTTTAGATGTTTTGTTTTTTACAGAAATGAAATGCTGTGAATAGCAAATCCAGAATTTCTAAGGCTGATGCCCTTGCATGCCTATGAGAAGAATATGTCACAGAGGAGACTTTAAGCCGCAGCTGCTAGGAGTTGAGCCTGCTCTCTAAGCAGGGTTTGCTACAGCAGAGGCAGGCAATGAAGAAAGATATGTGTCTTCAAGGAACAATTCAGAACCTTTCGAGCTCCTGCTGTCAGACCTACCCTAACAGCGTATGACTTGTTTTTAATTGCTGTTTCAAGTTCAGCAGGAGGTATGATGTATTCCAGGGCTGAGGGGCTGTTAGTCCAGTGCACTGTATTATTTTTTTTTTTTTTAATCAACTTGTTTTCTGTACTGTCATATGCATTTCTACCCTAATAACAGAATGCTAGTGCATGGTACAAGTTATTTATACAAAGATTTAAGGGTGTTTTTGTTTCTTTTAATGTGAGGGATTTCATTTTTATAATTGGTATTGCGTGTTGGAAGCAGATGACATTTGTAAAACAGTGAGGGACGCTGAGTGCGTGCAGTTAATGCTGCCATTAACTGAGCCCCAGTTCTGCTGCTCAGTTGCACTTGGAAACTCCGCTGTTTTTCTTTCTTACTTCTAAGCACTCTCAATCCTACTTGTTATATTCTCCTCTTATTCCCCACCCCATCTGTTTCATTTTGGCTTAATGCCAGTAAAGTTCCTGTTGGGAACAGCTAAGTTATGCTTAAATTCTATTTACAACTTTTTGTTTGTTTGTTCCTCCCATGCAAGTATTAGACAGGGAGATTGATCTGATTTCTAGACTGCAGTTTACTGGGGTTACTTCTTTTGTTTTTGCAGATGTCCAGCTTTGTCTTACCTAAAAAGCTGTATTTTGCATCAGCTTTCTAAAACACCATTGGGATTTGCTCTTAAGGTGGATCCCGTGTTCATGGTGGGGAATTTGATCAAGTAAAGAGGGTCATGGGCTACAGCAGTCTAAATAAGCTTCACTTGTTCTAATTGTTCTAATTTGTAGGCTTCCAGAGGTGAGGATGTGTCCTGAAATAAAGTGGGATATTGCAATTCCTCCACAGTGAGATTAAGACACTTAAGATTACCCAGGACCTTTAGTAAGATGGTGAGAGACAGACCTCCATAGCTTTGTTCTGCTGTTTAATAACCACCTTGCTCTGATGAGTTTTCAACTTGATGTTTGTTTGAGTTTGGCTGTATTTTGAGCACTGCTACCATAGTATATGGAGACTGAAGTAAGCTAACGTAGGAAAGATCTCATATATACGTTAGGAATTTCCACAGGGAATGCTCCGTATTTATAAGTTTAATTTTAAGAGTGCTATGATCCTGTAAGTTTAGGAAATAATTTTTCCAGTAAAGCTGTTTAAAATGTTGCTTGCATGAAAGAGAACATTGTAAGATAGGTAATTGGGTTGTGTATATGAGACTTTTTGATTGATTCTTTATTTTTTGGTCTCTGACCTCCTTGAAGGGATAAAGGAGACTTATATATTATATATACACTACTTCCTCTGAAAGTGACTGATAAAAACACAAGTCTGGCCATACTGAATCGTATCACGGGTCCATCTAGGCCAGTATCCTGTCCTAAGTTGGCCAAGAGTGGATATATAGGGTAGAGAATAGGAGCAGGGAAAGCATATAAAATGACTCTGCAGAATGCTCTTGCCACCTTCAGTGATTTGTGAATTGAAGGCTTCCGAAGCTAAAGATGGAATATTTGTATTTAACTGTTTAATGGATTTTTTTTTTTATTATTATTTTTAGTGAATTTGTCAAGTCACTTTTTGAATCTATGTAAGCTTTTAGCAGCTGCAGCGAAGATTTCTTCAGCTTAACAACTTGTATGAAGTTACTTTTGCTTGGTCTAGTTTGTCTCCTGATGAACACACGTGTGAACAAGGCAGATGCGTTTGATGTAAGACTCTGCCACACTAATTGCAACACCAGGCCTTGCACTGAAATTCTTGCAGGCTTTCCTCCTAAGTTTGTTACTGTTGCCTATCCCAGTCATGCTTCTCTGCCGGGTCTTGATTTTCATGTCGGCTAAATAATTGCTGCTGTAGTGCATCAGATTTTTGTAAGCTGCCTTAAAAATAAGGAGACCATTTACCCACGAGTGCTATTGACTGGAACCATCTTGATGCCAAATAGAAGGAACAGCTAGCAGAGCAGTGTGTCAGAATATATGGTGGGGCTTATTAGCCTGTTTAAGCATGGTTTTTTGGATTTCTTTTTTTTTTTTTAAAGGCCAAGACTAAATTTGTAAAACTATAAAGGTTCTCCAGTATGGGCTGGAAGAGATAGCAGTATGCAAGAGCTGATTTCACACTTCTTCATGCTGAGGTTGGCCAAGAGATGTGATTTGGTCCTGTTGTTGTCACTGTTCATTTCTGCTTCACTTGCTATTTCTAGGAAGCCAGTTTTATAGTATCTTAGGATTGCTCAGCTCTCTTGCCTATCTTCATGGGAGAGGGGTACAATAATTTCTTGACATCCTGTACATTTCCTACAGGAAAAGACAATCTGGAAGTTCTTGTCTTCTCAGTCACTATCTTCAAAATTACGTATCTTTACATTCTATGGTCTGTACATTTTAAAGCTAAAAGTGATGCAGATATGTCAGAGTTCATATGCTTGGTCACCCTTTGGATCAGGAACAGCTTTACTGGAGTTCAAGAGAGATATAATCCTTCTATCTCTCCTCCAGTTCCCCTTAACACCACTTAACATTTAACATGCAGAAATGATGCTTTCTGCTGTGTGTTGGGGAGGAGATGGTAGTGCCTTACCTCTCCCCCACTGACCATCCTTCGCCACCTCCCTTCTGTAGCATACATTAGCAAATTCAGCTCTAGCAGGGGGCTGGCTGCAGGCTTTGATGCTAGTCAAACAATATTTACACTATATTTTATTGATTTAGAAGGAATTACAATAATGCTTAAGTTAAAAGCATCATTTAAATGTGCTTATGTTTTCTGCACAAAGGTAACTTCATCCCTTCTTTTGCCCTTATCTTTGTGACGCTTCTGGAGATCTAGGTTAACATGTGTTAGTCTTGCTATGGGTGTAGGCAATGCTTCAGTGTTACTCTGGTAAACCCTTGGTCCATAGGCCTGACCATGTTTCTGCAGTGTTAGTACTGCCTCAGGAACAAATTTTTGCTATGTTAACACTGCTTTGTGCTGCTACTGTGATCTAAAACAGCTTGAAATTTGTCTCAGGCTGTAATTAAACTGGCTTTTGGGTTGACTGCGTCACTCTGGCTATACCAGAGCATATCCATAAACTTAGTTCTGTAATTCCGTATTTCCAAATGGCTGCTATTCATGGTAGTGCCCAGGAGGATTTTGTTCTGTTTCAAAGCCAGTGAAGGTTTATGTGACTCCTTTAAATAACAAACATGTTAATCTTTGTACACATGTATTATAACATTGATAGAGGAAAGTGGAATAGTGCACCAGGGAAAGCAGTTCTACCTTGTCTAGTTTTGAGTGCTCATAGACTTTTGTGCTCTGTCTCTCCTCTAAAATTATTCCTTGGGATTACTTTCCACCACTAGTCACTAGGCTGAAATCTTATTATGCGCATGCATTGCTAATGCATACATCATGTACCATACTTTTTAGGTGTTTTGCTTCAAAGTGAAAAATAGTGCATGGCTGACTTTCTCTGGAAAACTCCTAAACTTCTTTCTATCTGTCTTTGCTGCTACCACCCCATGTCCTGGATGTCTAGCTGCCTTTGTATCCCCTGCAATCCAGAGCCTGTATTGTGCTGAACTTGTCTTCATGAAGTGATGCCAAGAGACCTTCAAGAGTAGGGAGGGGACACCTGCCTCTGTACCTGTGTGTTAACGGCGGGTTTTTTATATTTTTGTAATGTTGAGGGTTTGGGACAGTCTATAATTAAATGACTTTTCTTTAAATAACAGAAGAAAAGCCAGTCTTAGAAGAGATTTTTGCGGGGACTCTCTCTCCTGTGCAATCTGCAGTGATGTGCAGGGAGGCTGGGTGCACAGCATATGCAGAGCTCACTAGTAGCTTAGGCGTGGTCAGTTCAGATGTTCTGGTGACCATAAAGGAGCCTGGGAACGGCATTAGACTTGCTCATTAGGAAGAAGGAGCACAAATGTTGTGCTGCCAAACACAGCATGTACTTTCTCATTGGAGAGCTTTCCAGTTTGTTACTTCAGTACCTGGTGACTGAAAGGGCTGCTACACCATACAGATGCAGGACTCTTTCGAGAATTCGGAGCATTATTCAGCACCTTTCTTCTGAATTTCTTAATATTCAGTTTCTTCTTATTTCTATTCTATCATTTTGATTGTACTTTAGCAGGTGTTGGATTGTATGAACATTTCTCAGCAGCCCTCTTACTGCATTAGTCTGCTGCTCCTTTTTTCCATGTAGTTATCTTCTATATCTAGAATGAAATCTTCTTTTGTGAAGAGCTTTTGAGAAGATCTCTTTGAGATCTTTTGTTCCTGTTTTGTTTGATCATCCTCTGTCTTGCACTTCTGACATACTTCTGTCTGCTGCTTCCTTGTGCACAGCACCTTGTGCTGGTCACTTCCTATCCTTCCTTCTCAGTCCTTTTATTGCTGGGGAATGAGCTCTTTTCTCTACTTGAGCTCATAATTCACTGGTGACTTTTTCCTTTTTTTTGGGCCTGAAGAAGTGTGATGGTTGAATGACCAGCTCTAGTCTTTTTTTCTAATTTGGTATTTATGTTGTTAATCTTATTTAAGTCTGCAGTCAGAGTGCTACAGTAACACTCATTTTTAGGATGGAAAATATTTCATATTTTGGGGGAAGGATGATAGAATTGCCAAGAAAGCTTAATAAAAGATCCATGCTTAATAAAAGATCCAGCCTACTTCTAAAGCCAGAAAAATATCTTACAGGAAGAGGTGAAATGCATTAGGATGATTTTTTATTAGTCCTGTTTCAATTCATTTTCTTCCAGGAAAGTGGAGTTAATGTATCATTTTTGTAGAAGAATTATAACCAAAAAAAACTCAAAACAAAATTAATTTCAGTGTAGGCTATCTGGAGCTCCCTATAAAAGCAGGAAAAAGGGGCATGAGGTAGAATGCAAACACCATAGGAACAAGATATCTCTCTGTATTTTAATTTGATCATTTTTAGCACTGTGTGTATGCTATGAGGAGGACTAATTTATACGTGGCTGAAGCCCTTTCTAACCATCCCCATCTTCTTTGCTTGGCTGTTCATCACAGTGATAGTGTCTGTAATCCTGGCTCTCTAAAGGCCTTTCTACCCTATTCAGATGCTTTTAGGCTTATTGAATGCAATACCTTTCTGATTTGTGTTGGTTTTCATTGGACAACATCCATAAAAACTGCCTATGTAGCAGCTGCTCTGTTAAAGCAAGACCTTTTTGCCTGGTAACAATAACAGCTCCTGCAGCATTTGGCATTAGATTCTCTTTGACTTGTTGGCTGTCAGGCCCAAGAGCACTGGACTCCTGCATGGTATAGCCGGTAATTGTCACCCTTTTAGCTTGTGCTGCTGACTTGAAGCATGGTTGTGTCTGCCAAGTTTATGCATGGAGTGAGCTCAGGTGTTTGCAAGGTGAGTTTGCCTTCTTTCCTAAGAGACTGGTTCTGATTTAGTCATAAGCAAAACCTGTGGAAATGTAGCATGTACTTCTGCCGTGACCTGTACTAATTTTGTCATTCCTTCCCCCCGCCCCTTTTTTCCCCAGATAAATGGCTCATTTAAATTGGGAGCTACTAAAATACTCTCTGGCTGGCAAATGCAGTGCCTAGCAGCAGTCATCAAGGACGAACCAAACATGAGTGGAGGAGGGGAACAGGTCGACATTCTTCCGGCCAATTATGTGGTCAAAGATCGCTGGAAAGTGGTGAGTAGCTCCAGCTTTGTGCTTCCTTTGGTGGCCCAAACAGATATCCTCTTCCTGTAGTAGTATAGAAACTTGTCTAGTTAATCCTGGGCTCCAGCAAGCAACAGTGGAGTAGTATGGTTTGACATGTTAGTAAGATACTGCAAGAAGATGGTTAATACTGCTCTAGTGTTTCTTAGACTGTCTGGTATTTTTAGAAGACTAAACCTGCCAAGGATCTTTAGGTAGGATTGAACTGTTGCAGCAGGCTGAGTCATCTTTTAGTAAGAAACTTAGATTTTGAGTTACCGTGGCAAAGAATACTACAGACATGCCTATAAATAAATTGCATTACAATAAAATAATTTAAAAGCAAATGTTTAAGGTTGGAATGTCAGCTACTTCAAAAGCCAGAAATTCCATAATTAGCTTGTTGGTACAACTTCTGTGTAAATTTATTAGAATACTTTTAAAAATTATATCATCACATGTTAAGAGTTTTAGTTCTTCATGGGACAACTGTCTCATCTGTTGTGCAAGCTGGATGGGGTACACTGAATTATTAGCCATTTCATCTTTTATGTATTCATTGTATGGCTGCAGATCTCACTATCCATTTGAATTCATGGCATGAGTTTGCCATTTAAACTCAGCTCTTTATGTTTCTTATTGCTGTAGTATCTGTGTCAGATTTTTTTTTTTTTTTATTCATGGTTTTACCAGGTGATACAAGAGAGAACTATTAGCTTGCTTTTACAGATAGGGTTTCAAATTTAGTTAGATCTTGATTTTTATTATTTTTTACAGACTGCTTAATATTTATGACCAAAGCACAACTCCACTAGACATCATGGGCATCTAGGCATGCTCATCACTTCTATAGATTGGACCTGGCTGTCTTGCCTTAGGCACCCAGCAGATGAGCATGTGATTAATGATGGCTTGTGAGCAGAGACTTCAGCAGCTTAACCAGAATCATGCAAGAATGCTGTGGTAGAGACATGGGGAGAATCTCATCCTCTAGACATGTGTTTCATTGCCACCAGATTTGTTCAGAGGATGCAGTTCCTCTTACATATAAGGCTTTCTCTTTAGTCATAAAGTGAGGTCTCTGGGATGGTGGGGGAAGTAGCATTATATTATCACCTCAGATAAAGAAACTAGAATATACACGTGAAAGGATCATGTACCTTTATACTTCTTGAAATTCTGTATGTGTCTTCTGAGGGTTTTTGTTTTCTGGCTTTAAAAGCTTTGCTTTTAAAAAGCTGAAAAAAAAATCTAAATCCCATGTGTGCCATTGTGTCCATTTTTAACTTGGATTACCAGCAGTGTCTGAATGACTAAACTTACAGCAGAAGCCTCGCTAGTTTGAACTACAAGTGATTTGTAGTAGTAGCACTAAGTCGTTTCTCTGTGCTAACTAGCTATGGTACAGCTGCCCTGTGAGTTTTGCAGTGGGCTGTGAAGAGCAGAGGACTAAAGAGACTCAGGATTCTGAACTCGCTTCAGTTCCAGGCTGTGGATAGGTTATTTTCAACAGCCCGCTTCAGACAACATATTATCCTTTCGTTAGACTTGCCTTGTGCCTGTATGTCTTTGTCGCCCTCCACCTTGCTCTGTTCTTGTTACTCCCCCATTGCCTGCCTCTCTTCATCCTAGCACTTTGCTCCTGCTTTCTCCACAGCCTTCACTTTTCTGTCAGGCCTATCCCTGACTAGCCTATTTATATTTAAGCAATTCGAACTGCTCTTCATTCTCCATGCTTCCTGAGAGCAGATGGAGAATCTCAATTTTCTCTGTGATTAGATACCAAAATGGAGACAACCCCTATCCCCCTCCCAAAGCTTTCTGGAACAGCTGAAGGAAAGTCTTGCTATGCTCTTGCAGCTCTGGGCTGGAGCACGTATACTTGTTTTGGCAGGATGATATATATGCAGGTTAACTCATGTATAGGACTTGAAACATGCTCTGTGCTTATGGACTTCTCAGAAAATACTACTTGCAGCTTTTATCTGACCCTCCCTGCACAAATGGAAATTTCCTCAGAACCTACAATTTGACCAGATTGGTGTGCATTCTTTGCAAAGCTGAGTTTAGATGCTCTCCTGATGCTAAGCCATTGCTTCAGGTGCATGGTTGCAAATACTCATTCTTCTCCATTCTCCTTTACCCTAGCTAGCTTCGGCTTGTACTGTTCCTACTGTTCATCAAACTTTTGAGTTTCTCCTTCATAGACAGGAGTGCTAAAACTTCTGTAAATGATGGGAGTATTTTTTTAACACAGTCTAAACGAAGTAACTTTGTTCTTGGAAACAGCAGAACTCTTAAGCACCAAAAACTCCAAATAAAGCCTAAAATATGCTCATAAGGGAATATTTCAAACTAATTTTAAATTTGGTAGAGGCAATAAATGTGGGATTCAGTGACTTCATTGTTGCATGAATCTGTGACTGGGGACTGCTAGAAGCTCTACCCACTAACTCTGCCTTAGAAAGTATAGAAATGTGCAGCTATATTGTCAACAACAACTACATCTAACTAGAGAAATAGCCTTTTATGTTTTCTAACGTTGGCTCACAGTAGTCTTCAATACTGCAGTGAGGTCATTACCCCACTTGGAGGCCCTGAGAAATTACATGACTTGCTAAAGGGTGTAAATAGCAATGAGAAATTCTAATTCCCAGCTGAGTAGAGCTGGGAATTTGGCCTTGTGCTAGCTGAGTTGTGTGTTGTGAGCCTTCATTGAACAGTCATTTCTGTCCCCGCAAAAGTGCACACCCTTCAGGTGGGCCTTCTGTGCTGTCCCCTTGCTGTGCTTGATGTTGGTGTGGGACCAGTCAGAACTGTGAGCTGTATGGGGCTCCAAGTAATCTGGAAAAAATATAAAAATACCTCTGTTGGCCCAAGGAAATGGATAGCGTAGGATCAAGTGACAGATGAAAAAGGGAGTGTACCTTAAAGTGAGCATACAGCTGTAACATCAGTAGTAGCATTTTTTTTTCTTTATCATATACCTTTCTGAATCTAACCCATAACATGCAAGCTGGACAGTCCAAGCTTTGCTGTAAGTGATGGATCCTGGTCAAGCAGGTGTGTGGCATATTTATGTAATGCTGGGGTTCAGCTGCCAGAAGTTTTTTTGTATAATTTGTCCTCCCATTGTGACTGTCTCTGGCTGGGCATCTGCTTGAACCTTGTAGTTCTTAGTGCTGGCATACTTCCAGTATTGAGCCAATTTCTAATTTTAGATTGGTGTAATGTATTCCTTGAATTCCTTTCTTCCTCTCCTCCTATATGCTGGCTGACAAAGTTTTGACAAATGAAGATGTTAGTTTTCTGCAGTTAGCCTGTTGGTAGTTCATTTTCCTGTCGCTCCAAGTCAGTAAAGTTTGGCTGTCTGACAGCAATGATATTTTTGTTCTTATTTTTGGAGAAAGGCATGGACAGGGAGTGCTTATGCTTTTTATCAAAACTTTTGGACTTGAAGAAGTATTCTTTTGAGTCATCATTCTTTACTTGCAGATATTTTTGATGCTTCGACTGGATGAAATTTGGACAGTACTGGAACCACGTGGCTTTTGCTGAGACCCCAGAGGGTGACTTGGTCCACACGTGCTCTGAATGATGTGAAGTGCTTTGTTCAGGGGAGGGAACAAAGTCAAACATAACTTGTACTTGCTTTGAACTAGGTATAGATGTTAAGGCTGAATGGATGTATCTTTATTTCACCTAAACGCTTTGTATTGGGTATTCACAACTGAGTCTTATTAGCAAGACAGAGTTGCAGCCCCTGCACTAAGCTTTGAATACAGGTGGTGACTCTTGTACACGTGTATGCTCTTTTGTCAGGTGCAATCCATGCTTTGGTTTCTTCCAGGTTTCTGAGATTCTTGAACTGAAGTTTTGGTTACACTTGTCCTTCTCCTGTTTATTTTGGAAACCTTGCTGGAAGCCCCACAAACTTTTGTGGACTCTTCACCTTGTCTTGGTCATAAAGGCCATTTATGGTTTCAAGAGGGAACTTGGGACAAGGAAGGTGCTTTGTCAGTCTTGGGGCCTGTTTTGGTCTCACTCTGTGCAGAATTGCTTTAAGTGGGCTTTGGCAGGTCTTCAGATGATTTAGAATGTGGCTGGTTGACTGCTCCTTGACTGGCTTCTCAGTTCATGCTTGTTTTATGTAAGTTAGTTTTCCCTTGAGATTGGTATAACTCCAGTCCTCCTAAGCAAGTTGAGTGGACTCTGAGAGTTTGATGAATGTAGGTCCACTCTTCCTCACCTGTTGTTAAGTCCGATGAGGCCTGCTAGCCGTTTCTGGATCAAGTAGCCCATTGAGTTGGGCTGCAGGAGTTGCAGGCTTGACTATACAAGTGCTCCTAAAAGGCAGTCACAGTAGTCACTGTTTGACCTTGTCAACATTTGAAGCCTGTGGGTGACAGCCTTGACCCTGGCTGAGTTTACCGTAGGTCGCTGGCTCTCGGTTTGTCCTTCGCTCTGGATTCAGAGCACATGTTCTTGTTTCTGACCTTGCCACCGATCCTGAGACTGAACGACTCGTGCCTTGGTCCTGGAGTGTTTTCCTGGGAAGGTCTAGTCTTTATATAATATCCTTGGAAGGCAGACTTTGTTTAGAGCAGCGATGTCTTATACACTTGCTGAATAAAAGATTAAATTTGTAATTGAAGGCTATTTTTGGTTGTGGGGGCAGGGGTGTTGCCTTGGTCTTTTGAACTGTCCCTCTGTGAGTACTGATTTCTGCTTAGTGGGAAGGCTGTGTGTTGGTGTGTGTTGGTTTTTTTGGTTTTGTTTGTTTGTTTTTGTTTTTTGTTTTGTTGTTTGTTTTTTTTTAATAGGCTCTGGAGGATTGTGCTGCAAGAGTCTTTTCAGGATAAATCCAAAATATTTCAGGATATTTAAAGGAGACTTCAAAGGGAGCCATCTGTGTCCTGTGTAACTACTAACACATCCAGGGGGGCTTTTGGGAGTGGCTTCCCCCATCAAGACACGGCTGTTTTGTGTCGGTAGTCCTGAGCGACAGTCCAGTTTGGGGAATTCCTGGGACTCCCTAGTTGGAGACTGCCACACTGAGGGGTCAAGTAGAGTGCCTTTTCGGTAACAGTTTACTCCAAGGGCCCAATGTGGCATGAAACCTCTTAGAATATGGAAGAAGCACTACAATGAGCTCTATGGTCGTGTGGCCATTAGTGGGATGCTGAAAGGACTGAAATAACATCTGAGATGCAGCTTACTTAGTTTTAGTTGTTTATGTGCAAGTCCAAATAGATACCTGTGTTTGATCAGATGAATTGTTCACTTGACTCCACAGGCTGTAATGGAAACCTGGACACCCAGCTCACATATAGGCTTGTGCATTTAGGTAGAATGAATCCTGCTGGTATTGTCAGCCTGTATCCCAGTCTTAACAGTAAATGGACTGGTGGAAGGTAGGAAACAGGATGAGAAGAGAATATTCCCAGAGCAGTGAGGCTTAGGTGATTCTCGTTAGATGTTTCCTTCTCTTTCTTGACTTTGAGTTTAACGGTTTCATTATTCATTTATTTTTCTTGAGTGGTATATGCCCATCTCTCCTTTGTGTCCAGCAGAAGGCTGTGCTGAGTTCACCTTAGACAGTGAACTCCCACAGAGTACCCAAGCAATGAGGAAATGCCAGTGTAGTAAGCCCCTGACCTCAGCCAAGACCTTGAGTTGAAAGATAACAACTTGCTCTGCAACAAAGAAAAGGAAATGGCTGCTGATGGCCTCTGGATGTTGCTGAAAAATCAAGGAGGATGGCAGTGCTGGTAATGATGAATAGGACCATCTGGTGTGCTGGGAAAAGTATGCCAGAGAATAATTTCCATAAGAACGTGAGAGAGGATGTGAGGAAGCAGAGGCAGCTTGAGGGCTTTTGGACAGTGAGGTGCATCCTTTGGCTGGAATGTGTGTATAAAATCGGTTTACTGATTCAGCAGAAGCTCTGATCTTGATCTCATGTCATCTTGCATTTGTTGCTTGTAGACTTATATGGGTCCTCTGATTTGGCTGTTTTCCCAGGTGAGCAGTCTCAATACCTGTACCTTTCTTCCTGAACCTGCTTCTCTGATGCACACGTTCTTTTGCTTTTTCTGAGGTAGCAGTCCTAGTCTGTCCTTAGTTTTTTCAGGCTCCTGATCATTCTCTTCATCCTGAAATGAACCACTCCGAACTCAGTGAGAGCCTCTAGCAGCAAGGTGATCAATATTGTGCATTGTACATGACTAGACCTTCCTACAGATCATTATAGTGCCGCTATCCTAATCATATTACTGTGTTGTTCCATTTATATTGTAGTAGCTTTGCATTTTGACAACTGTGGTGGATGTGGGAGCTGTCCCTGTTAAGGCCAGTGAATGGAAAAGGATCATTGTGTGCATCTGTGCTGGCTCAGCAGTATTTCTCCCCAGATCCATTTCTTGAATTTGCAGCCCAGCAATATGTTTCTCCATCCCAGCTATGTTGTGTTATATTTATTACTGTTGGTTCTTGCTTGTTATGTTACTGTCGTGGTTTAACCCCAGCCAGCAACTAAGCACCACACAGCCACTCGCTCACTCTCCCCCCGGTGGGATGGGGGAGAGAATCAGAAGGGTAAAAGTGAGAAAACTCATGGGTTGAGATAAAGACAGTTTAATAGGTAAAGCAAAAGCCGCGCACGCAAGCAAAGCAAAACAAAACAAGGAATTCATTCACTCCTTCCCATTGGCAGGCAGGTGTTCAGCCATCTCCAGGAAAGCAGGGCTCCATCACGCGTAACGGTTACTTGGGAAGACAAACGCCATCACTCCGAACGTCCCCCCTTCCTTCTTCTTCCCCCAGCTTTACATGCTGAGCATGACATCATATGGTATGGAATATCCTTTTGGCCAGTTGGGTCAGCTGTCCTGGCTATTCTCCCTCCCAGCTTCTTGTGCACCTGGCAGAGCATGGGAAGCTGAAAAGTCCTTGACTAATGTAAACATTACTTAGCAACAACTAAAACATCAGTGTGTTATCAACATTATTCTCATACTAAATCCAAAACACAGCACTATACCAACTACTATGAAGAAAATTAACTCTATCCCAGCTGAAACCAGGACAGTTACCCATTTTCCCACTGAGACTTTTTTAATCTTCCTCAAACTCCTTCCAGATCCCGACTAAACTTTTTGTGTTCTGCAGCTTTTATTGTCGCTTTCCCTTTCCCTTCTGTCATTAATACTTCTGGCAATAGATATCTTGTGTACTGAATCCTGAGGTGTTAGCTGGCATGTTGTTGCTATGCTGAATGTAGCATTGTTTTGATAGAAAGATTTTTTTAATAGCCAGCTCACTTAGTGTGAATTTCCAAGTAGAAGCAGGGCTGCACTGTAATAATTTATGAATAATATGTGGTGACCTAGTTATTGGGCTGTTTACTGTATGAATATGCCTGTTTAGCCCAGTGGAAGGTTGTGAGGAAAAATAACAAGTAAAAGGAGAAGAAGAATGGTTCCAGACAGCAACTCTCAAAGGGTTATCAAGATATAGCTTCAGAGACAGTAGTCAGGCTGCTAATATGGAAAGTACTGCCGCCTTCTTGCAGAGCTGTTTTTCTTGACCTGAGAGCCGGAAAAGCAAATGGTTTGGGTTACCTTAAGAAGAAAAAAAAACTGCCCTTGAGAGGCAGGGCCCTTTGTTCATCAAACTGGATAGATGCACAGGATAGGCCTTCTGTGGTGCAGAACACACTAAAATATCATCTAAACCTCATTAAACATTGTGTAAGGTACATGTTTGACTATCTGCCTGATTTAAACTTCTTTTTCTCTTCAAGTGTTACTGCTGCCGTTGGAAAGAAGCAGTGCTCAGGGCTTCCTGAGCAGTTGTGAACAGAGGGAACACAAAATGCTGAAGGGAAGGGCTGCAGCTAGGTTCAATGAACAAGTGCTAAGCAGATCAAAGGAGCCCTGATCTAGCTCTGCTGTAAACCTGAATTTGTTCCTTGGCAGCATAGTATGCTTTAAATATATCTAAGAGAAACAAATATAAAATAATTTTCCTGGCATAGACATTGACACTTGCAACACGTTAGGAGTCTGTCTTATACATGCATATGTATAACTATATGTGCATATGCTGTCATGTCTCAGCAGAAGGAGGATCAAGGAATCACCTTCCAGGAAAGGCAGAGGATCCCAGCTTGCTCTCTGAGTGGGTGGCTACTCTAGAACAGGCAGACGATCTGTCTCTAGTAGGTGCATATCAAATATGCTGAAACTTAGATGTCTTTAGCTTTGAGTTTATGTCAATTGAAATTGTTTTCATTTCTAAGTAGTGATATCCTTCTATTACGAAACAGTCTTTAATTTTGCTCAGAGACACAAAAAGCATCATTTGGTGTGGTTTAAAATTAAAAAGAAAAAAAAGAGAGAGAGAATGAGAAACAACGGAGCTGTACTCGTGGCTTGTACGTAACTGTTTTGAGGTAATGCAGTTGGCAGTTCTGTGAAATCTGACACTGAAGTAACCTCACTAGCAGAGCAGGTCAAGCATCTTGTAAAATATTCCAGTGGATGTTTTGTTCTGTATTTAAAATCCTGTGAATGAGATGTAAACTTCATGGAACTTATTTCTTGAAAGCATTAGTTCCAACTACCATGGTTGTGTTCTACTGCAGAGATGTGTTTGTTGAGAGGGAATGACAGTTTTTATCTATCATGATCTGGATAGTGGTTCTACTATCTCCTTGAAGGATCTTTCCTTGAATTTTGGCAAGAACATTGTTGAGGTAATAGGCGTTATCATTTGTTTTTAAATGTATCACGTGTCATCACTTGCTATGCTTGTTCTTTGTTGTTACAGCAAAGAATTTATACATAGCACAGTCAAGTGGGTAGCTGGACTTTTGCCTAGCTGTGCAGTGAAGGGATCCAGGCACAGCACAGATTGGGAGCTGAGTTTGTTCTCCCTATGCAGTAAAGAAGCTAGTGCCTGGTTCTGTGAGAGCCAATATGATGTTGTCTCTCTTGTATACTGTACCAAACCTCTTTGTACTTTTCTAGTTGAAGAAGATTGGTGGCGGTGGCTTTGGGGAGATCTATGAGGCGATGGATCTGCTGACCCGTGAGAATGTGGCCTTGAAGGTGGAATCAGCCCAGCAGCCCAAGCAAGTTCTCAAGATGGAAGTGGCTGTTCTGAAAAAGCTGCAAGGTAAGGCAGAAAGCTCTTTGAAAGTGCTAAACATCACTGTGCGTGTTAACAATTAGAATCCAAAGTTGCAAATGTTTTTTATAACTTTCTCTTCAGCTTCCATCTATATGTGATGTTACATTAAGTCATTCAGCTCAGAAAGTTATTACATTCTGCACAGAAAGTTATTACATTCTGCAAAGCATCCTACTCAAGTGAGTTCCAACTACAGGGACTATTTTTGTCCACCAGGCTATCCACCTGGCGGAAAAGGACCTGGGGATGTTGGTTGACAGCCGGCTGAACGTGAGCCGGCAGTGTGCCCAGGTGGCCAAGAAGGCCAACAGCATCCTGGCCTGTATCAGAAATAGTGTGGCCAGCAGGAGTAGGGAAGTGATTGTGCCCCTGTACTCGGCACTGGTGAGGCTGCACCTTGAATACTGTGTTCGGTTTTGGGCCCCTCACTACAAGAAGGACATTGAGGTGCTGGAGCGTGTCCAGAGAAGGGCAACRAAGCTGGTGAAGGGTCTGGAGAACAAGTCTTAGGAGGAGCGGCTGAGGGAACTGGGACTGTTTAGCCTGGAGAAGAGGAGGCTGAGGGGAAACCTTATCACTCTCTACAACTATCTGAAAGGAGGTTGCAGCGAGGTGGGTGTTGGTCTCTTCTGCCAAGCAACTAGCGATAGGACAAGAGGAAATGGCCTCAAGTTGTGCCAAGGGAGGTTTAGATTGGATATTAGGAAAAATGTCTTTACTGAAAGAGTGGTTAAGCATTGGAACAGGCTGCCCAGGGAAGTGGTTGAGTCACCATCCCTGGAGGTATTTAAAAGAYGTGTAGATGTGGCGCTTAGGGACATGGTTTAATGGGCATGGTGGTGTTGGGTTGACGGTTGGACTCAATCTTAGAGGTCCTTTCCAACCTTAATGATTCTATGAACAATGAGAAGACTTAAACTGAACTATTGGTACACTGGTTTGTGCAGTCTAGTGATACTGATCAGATAATAAGGAATAGAGCAAGCAATGTCTGACTAAGAAATGAGGTTAGCTGATTGCCTCCCAGAGGACCGGGACAATGTTTGTGACTATAGCACTGTGAGCACGACAGAGTCTCCAAGTAAAATGGTTGACTAGTAGATGAGTGCAAAAAGTGGATAACATGAAGTATAGGGAAACTGGCAATTAGTTAATTTTTCATGTACCTGACTGTTCTGAAGGCAAAGTGTGATGTGATTTTAGGTCTTTTAGTTTTGGGAGTGGTGGTTTTGAATTACGTTAATTTGAACGATATGCCTACTCTTAATTTTCCCTAACACAGCTTTAGATTGGTTTGGATGTGGAAGTCAGCCCTGGGACTGTTGATTTCTATAGTTGAACCTCGCAAAGCTTATAAGCAGGTTTCAAACTGACTGGGAAGCAGCAAAATGGGAGCCTTCCTTGACTCATTTCCAACCCTGCTTCCACTTAAGAAATTACATTGAAGGGGGACTTGCCTTATGCCAGGATGCTGTTTTCTGTTTGCTCAGATGAAAATATAAATAAAGCTAAAAGTTAAAACTTCCTTTGAAGTCTTTAAAGTCACAGTCATTCTCAGGAGTGAACTAGTAGAATCGGGTGAAAGAAGCCGGCCAGTATCCCAAAGGCTTTTGCAATGCTGATGAGATACAGTTTAACACCAAAGGGTGTAAGGGAGCAGTCTTGCTGCAGGTGTTCCTGGCTGAAGGAACAGGGAAGGGTCTTCTACTAAAAGCCGATCACTAGGGGAGGATGTAAACAAGGAATTTCCAAATCTGCCTTTGAGGAACTGAGAACTGCTGTTTGTGGAAGTGCGTTGTGCATGGATTTCCTTGTGAAAGCAAGGCCAGCTATTGATAGGTACAGTTTACATGTTCTAGTATAATATGCCTTTGAAGGGATGTTCCTTTTTGCAGGATTCCCACTTGGGCTGAGGAAACACCTTCCCATGAAGCAGAGAGTAGTATCCTTATCACCAGGGCTCATGCTTCAGAGGTAGTGTTGTGGCCCTATGTCCGTGTCTATACCTCTGCCCTTGCAGAAAATCTCCAGAGATATGATTGAATTAGAGGGTGAGACTGTTGCAGGTCTTGTGAAACAGGTGTTACTCAATGTTGTGACAGATGACCTCTAGGTAAGTCAGTAAATTATTTTTGAAGGTCATCTAGTTTTCCACAGTTCAGCTTTTTTAAGAGGAGGACCGGTAAGGCCTTTTTTGAATACACTGTATTGTAATAGATGCAGCTGAGCTGTGTAAAGAGAATTGAAACGAAGGAGAAATCAACGCAGGTCATTAGGAGGAAGCTTGCTGTTGATCTGTGAAAGGCCTGGATACGCGGAGTTCCCAGAGAACAGCAGAGCAGGTGGCTGAGGTCTGAAAGCAATGTAGTGAGGGCAAGCAAGGCAGAGATTTAGGTTTTTGCTTTTGGTTTTACACTTGGAACTGCTCTGAATTGAGTGAGGGTGTGACTGTGTAGAACAGCAGATTATTAGAATACCAAGAGACGATGCTATCATGCTGGCTAGTGTCAATATGTGTTACATCCAGGGCAGGGAATGCTTGAAAAGCATGACCTGAAGTCATCAAATCAGAACTAGCATCACAAAATGTGCAAGGAGTTGACTAATACTCGTGCTTTGCCATGAGTGTTTATTTCTGGAAAACAGCTGAGAATACCAAATGCTTCAAAAAACACTGACAGTTGTACACAGCATGACCCTGGTAATTGGGGAGAGGGAGTGGTGGTGTGTGGAATTAGGAAAGTCCCTTGGCAAAGCAGTTAGCAAATATTAAGGGACAGAAAAGACAGAAGAAGCCGAATTGGCTATGCATCAGCTATCCTGCATTTAAGAATGACAGATTACTTCAGCCATATTTTTACAAATCAAGCTGTTCTGTGAAGAATTTAGCTTTTTTGGTTCAAGGTTAATCCCCAAATGCCTTACTGAAATAAATGATAAAGTTAAAATAAGAAATAAGGTTTAGAGAGTTGGGAATCATGTATTGTGCATGTTTTTACTGTGAGCTGTTGCGAAGAGGCGAGAAACATTTCAGAAAGGGAGATGCTGACTTATCCAAACAGTTGTGGATGGAGGAAGTTGGTGGTATTACCATAGGTGATATAGTTGGTTCATGGTTTTCCAGGTGAAAAGCAAGGGAACAGTGTTGTCTAAAGTTCTTCTGTACTTTTCTGTAGAATTGAACATTGCAGTCCCTCTTAAATAGTACAGCTTTATTGTTTTCTATTTAGGTATCACACCAACATTAAAGGACTGATGAGCTTCTGCTCTTTTCAGAGCTTGTGATCAGGGTCTTGCAAGTTCCTAGAGCGTCACAGAGTTTGGGATAGAGAAGGCTGGCCATTAGCCCATACTGCAGACCTACTTCAGGACCTGATTTGGGTGCAGCCTGACCTCTCAGTGCAGTAGGTCCTGATCAATTTGGACTGCAGGCTGTTGCCAACAGTCAGACTTTCTGGGACACTTTCTGGAATAGCCACATAAGGAATACAGCTGCAGGTCCCTCACAATGTCCTTTCTGCACTGGCAGTCCACACAGAACAACTGGGGAACTAATCAGTTAATGACTCTTCTAGAGACTCTCTATACCTTCTAATAAACACTGTGTGTAGTTTTCTACTGTGAGGGTGGTCAAACACTGGCACAGGTTGCCCAGAGAGGTTGTGGAGTCTCCGTCCATGGAGATATTCAAAACCCAACTGGATGCGGCCCTGGACAACCTGCTCTAGCTGTCTCCGCTTGAACAGGGCGGGTGGACTAGATGATCTCAAGAGGTCCCTTCCAATGTAAATGATTCTGTGATACTTGTGCTTGTCTATGTGAGATCACTGTCACTTCAGTATCTCTCAACTGCCCTGTAGAGTCATTCTGTTCTGCTCTTACTTGATTTGATTTTTCTAGCTGTATAGTGCTTTTTCTTTATCTGTTTAGATATTAATGTCTTTGCCAAAGGCAAAGTTCTTTCTGACTTGTATTGTTACTTGCAAGGATCATAGATCATCTTCTGACCAACCTTCCAAATCTTTATACTGTCTTGGTGCTGGGAAGCACCAGCAATGGTGCCCTTTGGGTGAAACATGATTGAGAAGTGAGCTTACAGAGTTTCTTGCTCAAGCAGGTGATGAGCTGAAGCTCTCAGTTGCCCTGTTGTTGCACATTTACCCAAAAAGTTTCCAGCAAAATTTCTGTCTTTTTCTTGCCTTCCATGGACTATTTTAGTGAAAATCAAAACCTCTTGGTCCCACAGAGTTGCTGTAGAGTATTTCCTTGTTAAGGCTGAGCTTGCAGGGCTCAGGACATTCTGTCTGGTGCTACTCTATCTGGCCAATTCTAATCAGAGCACCACAATATAACATTTTTTTTCATCTTTGTCAAGCACTGTTTGGCTTACATTGTCCTGTTGCTCCCCTCTTCTGACAGGGCCTTGGCACTGTTGAACCAAAGCCGTTTTCTCAGTGTGTGTTGGTAAGCTTGCTTGGGGGACAGGGAAATTGCATTCTCTTTTTGGTACCATTAGGAATGTTGATCGAAGTATCACAATGTGTATTACTGTCCTTGCTGCTCAAGGAGGCCTGCACCCTCCACAGTGCCTGATTTTATCTGTATCATCACTGCAGCATGAGCATATGGGATTGTCCATGATGCCAGGCCTCTTCCATGACAAGTCACCATTTGAAAACAAGTCTTTCTTTCCAAATCTTCACCACGTGGTGGCATTCAGGACACCATACCTTGTTGTAGAACCAGTGGCCACTACAGATTACGACCTTGGATGTCTCTTTTACTTGAGATCGCACCATGTGTTTGCCCACTGTCTGCTATAGGTGAAGTCCTTTGCTGTTTATCAACACCAGCCTGAGCAGCCCTTTTGGCCTGACTACAGGAGTTGCTCACCACTTCTGTTGGGCTTGATTATCTCTGGCTTACCTGTCCCTTCCATGGATGAAGGAGTAAGCAGGACTAAGTTTACCTGGAGGATCAGAAAATTTTCCTTCCTTGAAGAAGGCTGCTGTGCAGTTCCCAGCTACTGGGTATCATGGAGAGTCCAAGGAACCACATCAGAGAGTAACTTTTGCAGTAATAGATTCTTATATACATATTTATTTCTAAAATGGCAATAAGTAACAAGCAGTATGGAAATTATATGAAAAATTCATGGTGTACAGCAATAAGAAATGTGTGTATGTAGTTGGTAAGTATAGGGATAATAAATCAAAGTAATACTATGAAAAAAGATAATAAGAAAAATTATTTTATAGACAGCTAATAGAGAATTACCCTACTAGAGGTGAAAATCTTACCTATAACAAATTCAGAAACTGTTTCAGGGATAGTTTGGCACATCTGCACAGGGAACTCCTGCATGAATACAGCTTCCCTGTCAGAAGAATACTATTTTAGTGCCAAGCCCTTATTTTACTACCTTAATCACTACTGTAAAATTATCTTTAAGTGAGATAATTGTATATGATTGTACCATTTGCACATAATTTTAACCTGTTGGGCTTTTCTACTTTGCAGTCAAGCGTTTTGAAACCAAGCCTGAACTGCATTGGCAAAATACTTTTTGCAGATACAGCTTGTCTCCAGCAGAGAAGGTTGCTGGTTTAGTTGTATCTGCAAGTTTTGCTGTGTAGACAAGCCTTTTGATCACGTACGTTAAAAAGTGAATGGGAATAAGATCTGTACGGCTAAGTGAATTAGCAACTTGCTTATCCAGAGAGCAAGAAGGGCCTTTCCTGGGTTTTCTATGTTTCACCCTCTTAAGCTATGTCTACATTAGTAAGCAGTATAGTACCAGCAGATCAGTGGATAGAAGCAGTTGCTCAGGCCTATACATCTCCAGCATATATGGCTTGGGGATTTTACACTATAAGCAGCATGTGTTTGGGGGATTTTGCTTTGGGTTAGATTTAGTCTGGTCCCCCTGTCTGAGGGACCAGTTGTTGGTTTGGACTGTCTTCTTAGGATTTGGGTACTAATTG
The DNA here is from genome assembly GCA_035582835.1 of Phoebastria nigripes. Classification (NCBI taxonomy): domain Eukaryota; kingdom Metazoa; phylum Chordata; class Aves; order Procellariiformes; family Diomedeidae; genus Phoebastria; species Phoebastria nigripes. The sequence continues at coordinate 188,020 of JAYKAV010000121.1, forward strand.
GTTGTGCACCTGGAATAGAGCTTCTGGGTCTGTCTGCTCAGAAAAGTTTACATGACCCAAAGCCACTCTGTGAACAACACTGACGCATGGTAATTGCAATGATTTAAGACAGTATGGGGGCTTGCTTTAAAACCTCATTGCTATTATAAACCAGGACTCTGAGACTCCTGTTCTTTGGAATCATGGGGAGAAAAAATGGGATGGTTTCTTGTCATTGAACACATGCAAGGAAGAGTCCTGTCACTTCTAGAAGAGCAGATGTTTTTCCGTATCTTTAATGCTTTTCTAACCCTTTGGAATACAGACAGACAGAAACCTGCCTGCTCTCTCTCTGACTTTTTTTCCCACCCTGGATTTGCTGTGGAGCAACATCCAGGTGGCAAAGGAGCATCTGTGAAATACTATCCAGACTCTTTTTCCCATCTCTGAGGTCTTTGAGGTTGATCAAAATGCAATGGCTCTGTTAGAACAGCTCTTGCACAGCTTTTGAGGTGCTTGGCTTGGGCTATCTCAGTGTCAGTCTGCCTTTCCAACAGCAGCCTTAATTGCAGAAATAGTAAACCAGTATCCCTGATTAAATCCAGTGGATTATTTTCTCTAGCTTTTGGGCTGCTGCAGAGAAGGGTGTGGAAACCATCTTTACATGCCAAACCAGGCACTGTGTCTGCTCTAGATGCTCAAGTGGGGCTGTGTGAGGCCCAGCAGCAGATGCTTTGAATTCAAAAGTATTCTCCCTGTCCTTACCCACTTCTTGATAGATCTCTCTGGGAACACTCTGAGGGCTCGTGAGACTAGGACGGTGCAAAAGGATCTCTCATGAGGCATGCACTTCGGATGCCCTCTGGTCCACAGGCTCCCCAAAATATGGATGTGGCCATGGCATTCGGTTTCCTTTGCTGGGATTCTCCTTGGAGCAGCCTAACAGTCAGATTGTCAGTTAAAATGGCCAGATTATTCTGGTGCTGAGCACTGTTTTCTGTTCATCCACAGTGGCAGTTTTGCCCTCGTGTGAGGCTACGAGGCCCAGTGTACTTGCCTTTGACCTCACTTGGCAGCCACATATTCCTAAGCTCTCTTCAGTGTGTCATTTTCTTTGTAAATGCCTTCTTTTCAGTGTAACCAATCTCATTGCGTAGGACTCTGATTAATTTTATTCTGCAGTGCAGAGATCTTCTGCATATTGAGTAGTTGTGCAAGATGCAGCCTGGTCACAGGCATTGTAGTTTTTGAGTACCTGATTTTATTACAGCAGATAGTGAAGCAGGTCTGTGTTGCTTGTTCCCTGTTTACTGCCAGGGGTTGGACAGGTAAGGGTTGCCTAACAAAATAAGGGAAGAAAAGGGATCTTGTTTTTTCTCATTTGTCAGTCCTAGTCTTTTCTTTTTGTGTATGTGAGTTTTTCATGTTGAAGTGGTGCCTTAACTCTCTGTGATTCAGTTTCTGTTACTTCTGTAGACACGTTTTATATGTTTCTACAGTATTTTGCTAGGTTGATATAACCAAGCTATCTGTAAAGGCTGGAAAGCAGGGTAAATTACCCTTGGCAGGTTTTTAGGCTATCACAGGGTTGCAGATTCAGACACTTGATGCAGCTCTAGCCTCTCTGCCCAGCACTGCATTTTTGCATGTGGAAGAGTCCTATGGGTGTTTGAATGAACTGGCATTTGGGCCACATGTTTTCTGTGTCAATCATGGTGTCACAGGATGGGGGAAGGACATGGGATGGATGAAAGAGGATTTAAAACACACTTTTTTTGAGGCTGTGTTGAATTCTTGCTCCTTCGCTATTCTGCCTTGCCCTGTGTGGGATCTATTATCAGTTGCTCATCTTAAAGTTTTTAGTGGTCTTGGGAAACAAGTAGAGGAAATTATGCCATGCAAGGTCAGGCAGTTTTACCTTTTACTGTTCGATTAGAAGGTGATGACCAGCCTTTTGTTTTTATGTCCGTTCATTCATTTATTACAGAAGCACTAGCAAGGTTAACCCAGTTGACTAAATCCTAGTTGATTACTATTGGATAATGTAGTTATTTAAGCTTTACTTCCAGCATAGAATTTGTTTTCTTTCATGTTCAAAACTCCTTGTCTCCAGCTGAGTTGACAAGTCCCTGAAGTCAGCTAGTTTGTCTGGCCGGAGATGAAACTTGCTAACTGCAAAGGAAAGAAAACTGTATGCTAGTCAGCTTTGCTAAGCTACAGACACCATTTCCAAGTAAAGTTAGAAGATGATGAAAATAACTCTTAATTTCATTTTCTAGTCCTGGTGGATCCTCCATTTCTTTAGAATATTTGTACAGAAGTGAATTCAATATCCCCACAATACAAAATCTGTGATAAGCTGATAAACCTGATACTGATTTTGACAGATTAATAAAAAAGAGGATAGCTGTAAAATGTATATTATATCTATAATGCAGAGCATGAGAAATAGCTGCAGCTTTCCAAATGCCGGTAAGAACAACTGTATAGCTAGATGTCCACAACTGTGCATATAATAGAGACCCTGGTAGTGCCAGGTGCTCAAGCAAGTTATGTCACTAAGCATGTGAGCTTTTCCTATGCAGTTGACTTTAGGGTTGAGCTGCTGGATGGCTGTGCCATGCTGGTTATTTTTGGCCAGCAGTATACCATTGTTTTTGATACTTCATGTATTATCTGAATAAAAAGAAACTTGACTGATGATTCTGGAATTAAGCTGAGTTTGTGATTAGAGAGGTCAGAGGTCGATGCTGATGCGAGAGGCAGGCCTTAATTTAAAATGAGTGTTTGACATGGGTAGATCCAGAGGATAATTTAGGCTGGCGGGGGGCACCTCTGGAGGTCTCTAGTACAATCTCCTGCTCCAAGCAGAAAGAAATAGATCAGGTTGCTCTGGGCCTTTTCCAGTGAAGTTTTGAACAATCTCCAAAGATGGAGATTCCACAGCCTCTCTGGGCCCCTGTTCCAGGGTTTGACCACCCTCATGGTGAAAAAGAAATGACACCTAATGGGAATTTCCCATGTTGCAGCTCGTGTCCAATGCCTCTCTGTGCACCTCTGAGAAAAGTCAGGCTCCATCTTCTCGGCACTCTTCTGTTAGATGACTCCGACCAGCAGTTAGATCCCCCTCGGCTGCCCTCCTAAGGCTGAACAAACCCAGTTCTCTGACACTTTCTTTGAATGTCACGTTCTCCTTTTCCTGCAACCAACCTGGTGGCCTCTGCTGGACTCGTGCTGTTATGTCAGTGTTGGTCTTGTACTGCAGAGGAAATGCAAGAATTGGTAAGGCAACAGTTATAAGAGTAACAATAATTGCCATGAGATTTATGATAATCTATGCAATACAAGTTTCTTCAGTGTTTTGGGTGGACTGTTGGCAATGAGACAGCTCATCTATGGAGATGAATCACAAAATAATTTTAGCATAAATTTAAAAGATTAAGTTCTTGAACTCCTTTGGAGAGAAGAGTGGTTATTTGTTTTCTGCAGGTGAAAATGCAGGAAATATGGAATCTGTTACAAAAAAAAAAAAAGATACTTCAAATTGCAACATTAATGTCACATATTTCTTTCTTACTATTTATTTGATTAGTTTCATTGCTGTATTGAAAATACATTAGGAATATTTAAGAACTTAAACGAGTAGAAGATTGGAATGAATATTGGTTTCCAGCAGTTTGAAATGGATCCGTGTGGAAAAATACACTCAAAAAAGGATCATCATTTAATTTTTTAAGTGCTGTGTAATTAAAGTTTTTCATGTAATGAAAGTTTTTAAGTATTAACATGGGGTTTTTAATCATATCTCTACAAGGTGATGAATATCTATCCTAGGGTGGAAGGGTTTTCCAGATACTTGAAGTTATTTTTGTACATGAGGACATGGTTACTGACTGTAATTTTTAAGTTCCTTCAGAACAAGGATGGTGAAGACCATTTCAGTAGCTGAAATATTTGTATTTCTTACCCAGTATTATATGGGAGATTATTATGTTCATTTTAGTTTAAAGGCAGCAGTAGAAAGAATATTTTTCTATGGGTGAACATTAGAACATTGCCTCAACTAAGTGCTTGGAATGAATGCATGTGAAACAAAATAAAACATATGTTCTCTGAAACTTTTCTCAGGTCAGTGTTTATGAACATCAGGCTGACTTATTCCTCCAGCCTATGTTAGTTAACAGGCCAAAACCCTTTATAATCTCTTGCTCTGTTCCTTTACTTTGTTGGAAGATAACTGCTTTGTTTTAGTAATAAACAAATACAGATATAGGACTTATTTTCTAAAGTATGAGCTTGTGATCCTCTGTAATATCAAAGTGGCTGTTCAGTGGAACAGTCTAGCAAAGGAGCAAGTGTGGTCTGGCAGTTAGTGCAGTAAAATGGTTGTGGGGCTCCCCGTACTAAGTTTACTTTGAAAAAACTTTTTTTTCCCTTTGCTTACTTTTCTGGGTTAAAATATGCTTTGCTGCTCTCTGTGCTATGATCTTCATGCTTGAGGAGGGCATGTGTGAGGAAAGAGGGCTATTTCCTTCTGCCTTAAAGGAAAGCATGACAGTCCCATCATCCTGGCTGCGCAGGTGGTTATTAACATGATTGTTCTTGTGGGCTTCATAATTCTGATCAGCCTCAGGACTGATCTGCAGGAATCCCAAAGTCACGCCTGACTGTCAGCCTCCATCTGCTACTTCAGCGTGACATGAACTCCTCTGAGAGAGCAAACAGTTGTAACCTGGTGCCTCCTTTAGTTGAAAAATGAGTAAAAGCCTCGGAAACCCAGAGGGGTTGACGCTGCAAGCATTTATCCCATCTATATGACCAGCTGGCTGTACATATACCACCTCTAAATGTGGCCTGCTTTCTCTACACTCTGTTATATTCCTTTTGTTTCATGCAGGAATTTGCACAGTCTTCCCTCCCCCCCTTTCTTCTTCTTTTCCTGGTGTTGCTTGTGTTGCAGAATAGTGCATGGGAGAGCTGTTCCAGGGAGAGCCTAAATCCCCAAGACCAACAGGTCAGGTAGGAGTCCATTTTAGGCTTGAAAGGAGGATTCAGTATAAAATCAAGTCAGTTTGGGGATGTGGGTCATTAAGAACTGTCAGTCAGTTCATCATTTTCAAAAATTATAGTAAGCAGAAACATGTTGTCGGCCTAAACGTGCATACAATTCTCAAAGATAATAAATTAAAAATTATTAAAAAAAAAAAAAAAAAAAAAGTCTCAGGAATATACTCGAAATCAGAAGATCAGAAGAGGCAGTACCGAATTAGCAGGGATGTGTCTTAAGTCGCAATCAAGTGTATTGGACACTACCACTCCTGTTTCGCTGAAATGATTGATTTAGGTGGCCAGGTTCTGCCTGCCAGAGGATTGGTTTTTAATGTTCTTGTCTGTAGTTTTACAGCAATAAAAAGCACATGGCGTCCTACCTGTCAGTGCTTTGCAATTATTTAAAACAATAAAAGCAAGTAAAAATTGGAGTAATGTACCCTTTTTACCACACAGTAGCTCTCATTGCCAGTAGAAACAGTCATTGCTTTGGCTGTTGCCTCAATATCCATCTCCTGGTGCTCTGAAAGGCAAAACAAAGCAAAGTGGGACTCACAGTGTGTCTGTAAGTAAGCCAGGCTGGTCTGTGTGAATCTGTATGGACTTAAATGAGTCAGGTCTGGGATGAGCATGGACCTGCGCCGGCCTGTCCATCCTGCCTGAGACCTGTGTAGATTGCCAGTTTGCTGAAGCACACAGGTATCATAAGCTCCTAAAGAAACGTAACTGGTTCCTTCTGAGGTTATCCAGATATGTTGACTTCGTAGCCACAAATTCGGCTTTGAGGCTGCCTTCACATGGGCAGGCAGCATAGCCATCCATACTGGGACCCATGGCAGGAAGACGTGTAGGACAGTTGAGGCTTGCTGGCAGTCCCTTCTTGGTAATGCCCAGGCCAGGACTTGTGCTACATCCAGACAGTGTCTCAAGGAGTTCCCTCAGAAAACCAAAAACCTATATGTCAAAATCAACACTGAATTTGCAGATAGGAGGAAACCAGTGGCAGCCAGTACTCATGGGCACACACAGTACATGGGCTTGGTATGTGAGAAAAAGGATCAAGGAAGAGTGTGCAGGCTGCCCTGATGTATACTGAAGAGGGTACTTTCCTGATCTCTGAATATCTTTTCCTGAAATGTGGTGGCTTGTGAGATTCCTTGATGGTTTCAGCATGGTCTTGCACACTCAGTGCTGAAACTGGACAATGTCCTTAAATTTGTGCCAGAGACATGAAGGATCTGCAGCCACATAACCTCCCTGCTTATCTTACCAGATATAGGTGGCTACTAGGATTGATTTATTTGTTTGTTTGTTTTAAGCCTGTTCTTCCAAAGGGGTAGCCAAGGCCTCTGTCCCTCCAGTTCTAGTTGCCAGCACCTCTGTTATCTCCTTGTGGTAGGAGAGAGAGTGTAGGTGTTCTGCTGTGGGATGCTGCTGGGCCCTGGAGGGCAGGCTCTTGACGCTCTTACCGAGAGCCCTGGGATGGAGCTCCATGTTCCACGGCTATATGTATTGCTCTGGTCAAAGCTCTGGTTCTCCAGTGAGAAAGCTGCTTCTTTGTCTCCTGCTGCCCTCCAGGTCCCTATTCTGCCACGTCTTGCTGTCCCCAGCAGTTTTTGATGCCCCAGGCCTATGGTGCACACAAGGAGAGCAATAGCAGGGTCCTGAGGGTGTTACAGGCAGCACAATTACCGATTACTGTATATGTTCATGTTCTTCCTTTTTTTATTTTAAAACTGGGAAGTATCAAACAATAAGCTTTGGTTTAAAAACTAATTAAAATCACCATTGCTCAAATGCTACAAAGAAATACAGGGAAAAGCTATGCAATGATACGCACCCTCTTCCCTGTTTAGAGACCCCACCAGGAACCAAATGTTCACCATTGTGTGCATCAACCTTTACTCTGTTATCAGTAGTCTGCTATTAGAGGAATGCATGCATCATACTTCCCCTTTTACTAATACAGAGAGCACACCATCACAAATCCATTACAGATCAGGATCTGAAACCACAGCCTCCACTTTCTCTGCTTTTTTGTTTTTTTTTTTAAGATAGGTCCTGCCTGGTGCCATGTGGATGTTGTAGCAGCACTTTTGTACCACAGAGGATGAGCCTAGAGGACTAGCTGAGTGTTGCGAGGTGGCTGGTTGGTTTTGATTTTGCCTGAATAGATGTAGTTTGTACTTCTAACACCATGCCAGAACTCGAGATGAAATTACCCAGGTTTATTTCCTTCTTTTATTACAAAATTGCTTTAATGTTTCAATGGAGCTTTTCCATAAGCATCTTTCTTTTCCAGATGTTTCTGACTATTAAAATCAGGGTTTGTCCATGTTGAAGTAGCATTAGTTTCGCTGTTTCAGGGTAAGCAACGCTAATAGGCAAGTGTAGTGGTGGTGTGTGAAAGTCAGCATTTACTGAGTAAAGTTGGTGTAATGAGCTTAAGCGTGCTGCCAGTGAACCTGTGAAACCATGTGGTCGTGTGTGCTACCCATGGTTTAGTTCAGGGATGGTGGTGGCTGTGGTGGTGTTGCATGCACATGGTGGTGTTATAAACTGCAGTTTGTCACACTCTCACTTGTGCCCTGTGTCAGTTTGAGGATTCAAGGATCCCTGACGCTGATTTCCACTCATGGCTATTTCACAGGCAGTTTTCTTGTTGAATGTCAGTACTCTCCTGAGCTATGAGACTGGGAAATAGAAACAAAATCAGTCTGTTCTGCAAAACTCCCTGCCTCATGCCACTTACGGTTATAAGCCCTTGATCAGAAACCATTTTTCTAAAAATTGTGATCACAGGGTTGTTATCTTATGTTCCATTCTGTATGTTTCTGTTTCTTTTCAGGGAAGGATCATGTTTGCAGATTTATTGGCTGTGGAAGGAATGAAAAATTTAATTATGTGGTCATGCAGCTTCAGGTGAGTTCTGTGCTTCCCCTCTCCCCCCTGTCCCATGGAGATGGCATCACAGGGGAGGATTTACAGTGAGCGAATAAGGCCAAGCACTGGTGTAGAGACTTTGTTGTAAATGGAAGGTGGGTGGAATGGGAGACAGTGAGAAGGGGTGGTGTTGCTGTGATACCCCTTGGGATAGCTCCAGTTGTCAAGATGCGCTAAGATATTTCATAGCTCTGCTTTTCTGTTTAAGATGGCTTTCTGTCAATTTTCTGGAGAAAGCACTCAATTCAGAATGCTCGCAGGAGCTACCCACAATATCGTGCAGCGGTGGCAGCTGTTTGAAATATCTCCTGCTGAGCTCTGTGATGATGCAGCATTCAAAATATGTGTCTTGTATCAGAGCTCAGAGTGCGGTGGGAGCCAGTGGTGTCACACCAGCAGCACAGTCTTCTCTATGAAAGGGAGTGATCTCTGGCTCCCCCGTCTCTACCAAGTTCAGCAGTAGCTTGGCTTCTGCTGTGAAAGTGTTTTCTCCTGTTTGAATACTGCTGATATTAAGTCAGTATGGGTAAATACTTGGGTAGCTAGCACATGGTGACTGTACTGCTAGACAGCCAGCTACTCCTATCAGTTAGCCAGCTGAAGTCTTACATGGGTGTCTACACAAGCCACATAACAGCAGGAGCTGCAGGGACCTCAGCATGAAACTTCACCAGGAAAACATATATAGTTAGATCTTCAGAGCCCAAATATGGTGGTACTGTCATGAAAACAGCTTTCTTTTTCACGAAAGCAGCTTTCTTTTACAGCAGTCACAGGAGAAAGAGCTGGAGGGGAGCAAGTAGGAAGAGATGGCTGAGTCAAAAACACATGGAAGAAAGCCCTTTAAGGAGAAGGAGATTGTCCCTGGCTCAAGGGGAATACTTTCAAACTAAAGGTGCTTCTTTCTGACACAGTTGCCTTGGAAGCTGGCCTGTTTCAGCACCTGACATAAGAGTTGATAGGGAACTTGTCCTATCTCTCTTGCAGCTTGTATGATCAGGGCTTTGCTGTGCAAAGCACTGTATGATTATACAATACAAGTCTATCCTTCCCCTAAAGAGCTTACAGCCCATGTCATGTTTCTTTATCTATAATTTGGGTGATTGAACATGCTGAAGGAAAGTGAGAAGGTTGAAGCACTAAGTAATGAGAAGTAAGCTGCTGCATAAACTGGAAGGTTATTTTTAATTAGTGAACGGTGAATGTAAAATAGACACCAGCAGACCCCAGTACTTCTTTAAAATAAACTTCTGATTCTTTTGAAGTGTACTTCTACTTTGCAAGGCAGATGTATAAAACGAGTAAATTCCTGGTACTTAAGTTTGCCTTTTATGCACCGTTGGCATCCCAACTGCTGTCATGGATAGAAGAAACCTTTTGCTCTCTAACCAACCCTGGCTATTGCTGCTGCTGCAGTGTGAGCGTGAATACGATTCTTGAAAGGGCTAACCTGGAGCTCATGGAACAACAAGGCTTCTAACCCCCCAATCCTGTCCTTAACAAGCCTGATGAAGATGACTATACCTTGGGAAAAAACTTCTCTGCACAGAATCTCTTACTTTCTAGTCTGTTCTTGGCTATGTAGCTGACCTCATAGAGTAGGCAGAGCTAAAAATAATTTCATTATTTGCAAGTGAAGACTTTGATACTTAAAGCATTAGCTAGTTTTGCACCATCACTCTTCAGGCTAAAATTCTCCTTCAGCTTCAAGGACTGCTGAGACATGGTTTATCATGTGTCCCTCTGACTGTTGTGTACTGCAGTTCTCCCTTTCTCTTCAGTCTGGGACTGAAGCTTCCACTCTGAAGTTTGCAACTCATTGCATCTGCTCTGTTTCTTAGCCAGCCTGATGGTGTTTGTTTGGAAAATAATGCTCGTTTTCTGTCTTTTCCTGGGGGCAGTATTGGATATTCACATGCCTTGGGTTGTTTCTGGAGAGCAGGTGTCTGAGACCGTCTCCCATACCAGCTGGGGAAAATTATGGCACATTTCAGTGTGTGGCTCTGAAAAAAATCTGCCTTTCCCTATTATGATTGGATAAGAGAGTTGGTGTCCAAGGAACCACTTTACAGTGGAAAGAAAGATCTGCTGTCAATTCAGTAACTTGGATCTTTCAGGATAGCGATGACAAATCTGTGCTGCCTCTAGTAAACTGTCACTGAAATTAAAAAAGATCAGCAGTAGAGAAGTAGCTTAGTCTTATTTTGTTCATGCTAAGGAGCAAACCTGGGCCAGTTGCTGTGGCTTGGCTGTATCTGTATTAGCTGACCTATATCAAGTGTGGTTGTTCAAGGGACCAGAGCCCTGAAGTGAAACATGGGTCAAACCAATTTGAGAGACTAGTCATACGCTAAAAGAGCCAGTTGCAGTTGGCCCCTTAATGTCTGTAAATAACTTGAGAACTGGAAATGGGTGGATGAGTAGATGGCATTTCACTGGTTTGAAGAGCCATCTGTGTTTTCTCATCAAATGTTTGGAATCTTTTATATATCTTCTGTTGTGAATTTTGCTTGAATACATCTGGACTTGTATTATAAGCATATATGTCTTTGCAGAAGCAGAATCAAGAGATTCTATAGTATAGTGATAATCAGCATGTCCCTGTAACTTTTGTTCTTGGTGCATGTTCTCTGAAACAGTGGACTCTTATTCCTAATGTTTTTGATCAGTTGATAAATGCATTAGTTCTGTGGATTAGAGGGGTACTCTGCCATAGAATATACTCATTTCAACACCTTCTTTCTCTTTACAAATTTAAAGAGGTGTAGACAAAACTGAGATGACAGAGATCAAAGAACACTGTGTTTCTTCTGGTGTTTAGTCTGTCCTTTTTTTTTTTTTTTTTTTGAAGTCAGTGGAAAAATCCTCCTCTCCTGATTTTGGGTATGACTCTCTTGATAGACAACTTTCCCCATCGTGGCGT